>MU376203.1:237713-268465 GCA_022495205.1 Hypoxylon sp. FL1150 | reverse complement strand
AAATTATTAAAATTTAAATATTAAATATATAAATAATTTAAATATATTATATAATTAAATATTATATTAAATTTTTATATTTAAAAATAATTTTACATTTATTTTTTATATGATAATGTAATTTAATTCATTTAAAATATAATTAAATTAATATTAAAATAATATAAATTATTAAAAATTTAAAATTAATTTTATGAAATTATTTAATTATAAATTTAATAGTTATAAATGAAATTTTATCGCTTTTAATTTTAAAATATATATAAATATAAATAAATTTCCGATAATAATTTTAATTAATACGAATAATAAAATTTTTTATAATAATTAAAATATTATTTAATTTAATATAATATATATAAATAAAAATTTTAAATAAAATTTTATTATTTTAATAAAAAAAAAAAAAAGTTTTAAAACCATACCGATATAATTTTTAAAATATAAAATTATTATATTATTAAAATTATTATATTATTAAAATTAAAATAAAATTTTTTATATATAAAAATAATTTTAAATTATAATATAAATATATAAAAATTTTAATTTATTTTATATTTTTTATAATTTTTTTATATTTAAATATTTATTTATAAATAAATATAATTTTATTATATATTTAAATATTTAATTTATTATTTTTTATATATATTTATATTAAAATTTAAACCATATATTTTATAATTATAAATTATAAAATTTATTATTAAATTATATTTATTTATATATATAAAAAATAAATATTAAATTATTTTATTTTTATTTTTTTAAATAATATAAATAATATATTTAATATATTAATTTAATTAATATAAATTATAATTTCTAATACGAATTATAATAATTAATATAATTAATATAATAATATAATAATATAATATATAATATTTTATTTAATATTTTTAATATATTTATAAATTATTTAAATTACTTAGTATTTTCTAATATAATTAATATAATAATATATTTTAAAATATTAATATATTAAAATATTTTTAATATATTAAAATATTTTTAATATAATTATTTTAAAATATAATTAATACGAATAAATTTATTAATATAATTTAAAAATTTTTAATATAATATTATTATTAAAATAATTTTTTATTTTATAACCGTTAAAAAATAATTTTTTATTTTATAATTAATAAAAAATTATCCCATAATAATTCCGAAATATTATTTTTTTCTATTAAAATAATAAATAGGGTAAATTATTTCTTAAAAAAGTATAACGTAAATTAAATTTAATTTTTCAAAAAGATAAGCCTTGTTTTTGATTTAAAACCCCCCCTTAAGTTCAAGTCTATTCTGGGGGCTACTTAGCTTAGCTTCTACACCTTTTAATTGATAATGCCTCTTTTCGTTTCTTTTCGTTCTTTCGTTTCTAGTGTCTTTCCTTGTGTGTTCGTGTGTCCTTAGGACGCCACACTACTCGTCTTCGGCGGCAACGTGACAAGCGAGACCCGGCTATCGGGACAAACACACTTGCAGCTATACTGTACTCCATGCTTGGTAGGTTTCGCCATCAAAGCTTGACACGCGTTGCACGACCTACTACTCGGCCACAAGCTGGGTCATGACTTTAGCAAAATAAAAAACTATTAAAATTTCGTGCAATGCCAAAACTGATAGATTTGCTTGGCTATAACCCGTCGCTTTCTTTCATATTCCCTATTTCGATCGTGTCATCTCGATATTGGTAGGTCTTCTAAACACCAATAAGGGGTTCTTACCCACCTACCTCCTATTCTTGGTATTGATCGAAGGGAAGAGTTTGTTAAACAGAGCACTTACTTTTTAGTTATCATGGATTCCCCAAGAGCTCTCGTATGTTGCAACCATTATCGCCTACCAGAACGAAGTAGGTAAAACATTCAGCCTGTCACGTAGCACAGAATCAATCATAAGCAGCAGTCAAGTGGACTCGAATATGCGCGCAAGTTCTCGTAACAACAACAAGGTCTCTTATCCGGTCCGTCGCGATTCGCGATCGTCAGAATCGTCTCGCCCTGTCGGAAAGAAAAGGACGACAAGGAGAAAAGAAAAAGAAGATAAATACAACAACGAGATCTCTCGCATCGCCATCATCAACGTCAACCAGTTTCCATTCGCATCCTTTGCTTAAATTGAGGCCGTCAGAATCTTAACGTCTTCCGGGTGCTGCTTGTTCGTAGGGCGAATCTGAGTCTCGATTGCGCAAACGCATACTATCTTGTCATCATCGTCAGATAATTCGCACTCTTTGCTTGAATTGATGCCATCAGACTTTTCATGTCCTCTGGGTACTGCTTGTACGTATGGGGGATCTGAGTCTCGCTTACGCGAACGTATACTATCTCGCCACCATCGTCGATTAATTCGTCTCATAACCACTGTAGGTAGAGCGTGGTCTGAGTACGAGTTGTTGTTTACACCGGCCGTAAAGGTAGGGCGTCTTCGTCCGAGCTAGAGGCTCGCATGTCGATGGTTGAAAGTGAACGCGATGGGGTTGTACTCGGTCGGTTCGTCGAAGGGAATGTTCCAGGGCTTTTAACTCTCTGGACTCTTGTAAAGAAGATTGAAAAGAAGAAAAGGAGGAGGGCGGATTGAAGGTTATGGAAGGAACAATATGACTTCTTGCAAAGTGATAAAGTAACTTCTCACCCTTGCTATTTGCACAGCCTTCGAAAATTAGGGAGTCTGATCTGGAGTTTCTTGGTGGCAGTCGTTCAGGGTCCATGTCACCTGCTCGTAGTCTTCCATGAATTTTGCCATCAGCTCCTTGACCTCACCCGCCAGCTCGTCGACCTTCTTCTGGAAAACCTCGTCGGATCCAGACAAGAAATCCTTAGCGGACCTCTCGTTGAAGCGCGAATAGGCAAACTCCACGAAGTGCATTCGCGCTCGACAATCGGTATGGTGCCGGATAAGGAAACTTTGGGACATTGCACCGGGCTCCTCGAGAATCTCGACCAGGTCGCCCATTATGTCGTGCGTGTGGTATATCCCCATGTATTTGGGGCTTTTCGAGGAGAGCATCTTCTGCCGCAGATAGTCATCCCACGGCTGGACGATCTCCGGGTAGCCAAACTGTCGGGCCGTTATGTCGAGAGCCCAGTTCTCCTCCTCCAGACTGACCTTCAAAATGGTATGCAATGGTTTAAAGTCGTAGTTTGTGGTCAGCTGAATGGGGATGAAGGGGGTCGCGATAACGTCGAACGTTGTGATGAGAATGGCCCTGAAGGCTATTTTGGTGTAAGCCACACTGACAATTTCAGGGGAGACCGGGGCATTTACCTGGAAAAAAGTGTTTGGCAAGAGGAGACAGAAGATGTAGTACCGTCACGCACATATTGTTGAGTAACGCAGCCTTACGGAGGTTCTTATCGGACGTCAGGCCTTCGGGGAATTTACCAAGCTTCGGGCCAGCATAGGGGTCAAAATCAAAGCAGAGTACCCCGTCTCGCATCTCGATTGCCTTGTAATTGACTGGAAAAACATGCTCGCGATATGCCAACGCGACGGCCTCCATGATCTTACCGACTCTGCAGAGAGCAATCCTCTTTTGCAACTTCTTGCAACGGTACTTATGGGAGACCCATCCCTTCTTCTGGCATCTCTTATTGCAGTACATTGTTTCTACTGCGTCTCCTGCCTTATATTCAGGAGCTCCCACGCAAAACAGGCACCGGTGTGATGCCTGCTTGCCGCAGTGGGCACAATGCTTCTCTTCGCCAGTTGACATGGCGCCGGCTGAACACTCGGAATCTGAAGAACAAAATATATGTGATGTCACGGCAAGATAGAAATATCTTGCAAAATGTGAAACGATTGTTTGTATTGGTAAAGCTCTCAAGTATTCACAGTCAGTGGTGAGTGTTCTCATAATATCATATCAGTGTTATCTACCTAGGGTACAATGCGCAAATCAAGTACGCAGTGGATGTTGACGCTGTCGTCTAGGTGCCCTCATCGGCCGGGAAGCCAGAAAACCCACTAATAAGTACTTATCAAAGTGTCAATAGCTTAGGTAGGTATCTACCTGACTTAAAGCCTTGAGTCATAAACGCAAAGGGACAATTTTGTATGAATGTAATTGGTCCCCCGTCTAAGTCGCACTTATGTCGTATCAAAACCCCTTCCACTGACATTAAGCCGCTTGCTCAGCTAAATAGAGAAAACAGTGATAGTGGAAGACCATAATTTACGTTTTTCAAAGCCAAAGTCCGCTTGGGTACCTACTTGGTGTAGACTTACTACGAATTTTTAAAGAGGTAAACAAACAAGACGTGTCATCACGACACTTGTCTAAGCCATAACTCGCATGTTTGGGTCAGAAAACTCACATTAAGCGCCTCGACTCATTTGAATGATATTCTCTAACTGTTTTGTCGTATAACTAATTCACGCATAAGTCTTTAACAACACATGCTCATTGAAAGAAGGTAGTGCTTCGAAGCTGTACAGTGGTCGAAAAAGTACAATGGGTAACTCCGCATTTAATTGTGAATAAAGGGGCTAGGCAATCCCCCTTTTTGGAATCTCCGACCTGGACGTGATTCATCCAACCGTGATCCTAACGACAAACTTCCGGATCTACTGCCAATCTACTTCATAAATTTCTATAAGGAGATCAAGTGTGCCACAACAGCAAACATATCCATGATGCGAGGTGTTATTACATCGTCAAGTTGGCAACTCCGCATACGGCAGCGTCGGGCCGTCGGGCCATCATCGGCAAAGGTGTCTAGATATGTAAGTAGTCAACAATATAGCTCTTGAATAGAGGAGACTTATTATTTAGACCAACTCGAAACCCCCCTTTGCCGGGTTTCAAAGGACATGTTTTGAATACAAGATTTGATAGCACTTCATTGAAAAACTACTAAGGAACCAATTGCCATGGACACCACTAAGACTTCCTTCACCCTTGAGGCGGCACCAGGCACTGATATCTGGAGGAAGCCACCAAGCACGAATATCTGGAATGGTAAGGTCTCCCCCTTTCCCCCTGCAACCAAGCTTCTCACTAATATTGCTAAGCGCCCATCTCACGCACCTCCTCAGGTCTTCTGAAGAACTTCCAATCAGCACGCGTCACCTTCTGGGCCGACTGGACAGAGCGATACGACCAGGCCGGCCTCCTGCTCGTGCCCAAGCGCGCGTCCTCCACCGTCTCCCCGCCCGAGAAGTGGATCAAGACGGGCATCGAGTACTACTTCGGGCGGCCGCAGCTCAGCACCGTGGGGTGCGACCGCTACGCCGACTGGAGTGTCGGGCCGCTGGCGCTGGCCGCGGACGAGCCGGAACCCGCGGAGGTGGGCGGGGTCACGCTCGAGATCGCGCGCGAGGGCGACGAGCACGGCAAGAGCCTGTGGGTGTACCGGCTGGTGCTGGGCGTGGACGGACAGGTCAGGGAGAAGATCCCGCTGCGCGAGATCTGCTGGGTCTTGGCGGGTGAGGATGAGAAAGAAAAGGAGGAATGGGTGCTCGATGTCAGTCCGCTGGTGGCGCGCCCCGAGAAGAGTGCGTCGGAATCTCTTAAGGTTCGCTTCAAGACCTTCGAGGTCCAATGGTTACCTTGAAAGGGGCGAGTTTTCGTTCAGCCATCAGAAAGTCAGTGATGAGGTGAGGTTAGACATGGACGCCCGTCCAGATTGAATACTGGAGTCCCTCACCACATCACTCGTGTTACATCCTGTGATTAGTGAGGTTGTACAATCCTAATCATTTCTGAAGCAGCAGTTCTAGACTCGATCGTGATAAAGAATAAGCACGTAGCACTTCGGAAACGTCACTTACCTGGCCGATATCCTGCATTTATAAACAGTTTGGGGGTTTCGGAATTGTAGGAACCTCTTCCACTTGACATGCAACTGCACTCGAGTAGTTTGCATAGTACAAGAACGGATCTCGAGCACCTTTACCTTCAACTTCAATATGGATACTTTTGCCTTCGCAACAGGCGCGCTTCTCGGGGCTGCACGGCAGATGAATACCATGTTTTTCGGGGCCAACTACTCGTCCATCGTCGGATCAACCGCTCCAAGTATCGTATTAGACAACGCTACGATCGTGTCTCCGGTATTCGACGCATCCAACGTTATGACCGGCCCGGTAGTGGATGTTCCTATCACGAATGTCGTTGTGGCCATGACTTCAAATGGAACCTCAGAGAGAGAGGTGGATAGCGGGATTGAGATCGATACGGTCGTGACCGTGGCTTCTGTCCGGCCACAGGAAATCACCCAGGAGTCACAGACGACGGGGAGCACTGCAGCGGTCGGGCACTCTCGCGCCTCCCAGGCTGCTGCCACAGATGCTCCAGACACGACATCGACCGAACATCGCGTGCAATTTTAGGGGTTTCCGTGGTTCGTCCAATGGGTGAGGCTGAGAATACACTGGCAACACGACACGACCGCCTTACAGTAACGATTCCTTTTCGTGCACTTTGGTGGGCTGCTAACCCCTGTCACCTGGGACGAGCTGTTGCAGAAAAAAGCAAATGAGCAGAGTTGGCTTCTCGAAGCCTGGTAGTGATATAGTCAGGAGAGGCATCACTGCAGTTTGGGCCTTTTTTTGCTCTTTTTTCTTTCCTTTTTAGCTACCAAAACTTAAATCAATTGATGGTGCTGTCAATCTTATCGCATATTAATCAATGAGTTGGACGTTGGTGCTGAATGGAGCGGGTGTTGCCCCTGGTTTCGAGTAATGAGTACCTACCTTGGGTACCTACTAATGAAAAACAAACCCTCGTCTTCATGCAGCCTGTTGCCTAGAAACACCCATATCCAGCTCGCATACACCTTTCCTTAACCTAGTACCTACATATGTATATACCTGCTTGGTGCTTTCTCGATTCTTGAAGCGGGCGCAATTGGACGTACTTACCTCCCAGTATATATGTCCAGGTTAATCATAACTTTCCCTTTCTATACACCTGCACGTGCCACCTAACTCTAATTTCACCCAAACTTTTGTCGTGAATCGGAGCTGTCAACCAAAACTGTACACACATTTTATTGGCACAGCTCAACTCGGCTCTACGCACCATGGCGGTCCTCGAGGACGTCCCCGGTCTTAAGGTCGTCGTAATTGTCGCTGGGAACGAGGCTACGGAGTACGATGATCCCAATGATGTAGAGCGAGAACCTTCGGCCTGCCCTACTTCATCCAAGTACATTGAGTGCACCGATGATGCCGAATTTAGCATCAAGGCATACATCACGCGTGATTATGCCTGGGGCTACCGAAACCACGCTCTTTCAGCAAGACTCAAAGTTGATGGGCAGCATATCCGCAGCACGTTTCACACAGAGAGAGATAAGAATTACATTCTATTTAGCGGCCGCGAGTTGTATTGCGCTACGACCAAGCAATGGTATCTTCACAGATGCAAGTTCTCTGCTATCAGCACTAGTATGCATGTTCATTTCACGAATTCTAAAAGCTTCACCGGCTAACCCTTTTCTTAGTTGATGACGCTGAAGAGCAGCGAATCAAGAGTGACATCAAAATTGCTAAGAACCTTGGAGTAATTGAAGTCAAGTTTCGACGATGTATTCCCCTGCATAAAAATGAGCCCCGCGATAAGCAGCGAGGCATCAATAGCAGTGACAAACTCGAGCTTGCAGAGAAGTCTCTCAAGGGCAGAGCGATGTCTCACGGAACCTCGTAGGTCTTCGAATTCAAGTCTATGTTGTCACAGTCAGTACTGAAAATGACTGTCCCAAGTTTCTCATCGCGACGGGAAAAGGTCGAGGTCCATTCCACCTATAATCTTGAATATATTGATGAGATTGCACTATTCCGATTCCACTACAGATCTCGAGGTACCATAATCTGGATATACCTTAAGCTAGGTACTCTCAGCTGATTAATGACCTAGATGCGCTCAGAAAAGAGATGGTGATACCTCGATCCCCTTCTCCAAGTTCCACACCACTCGCTGAGATGCCGCGTGCCGAGCTGGAACGATTAGCTAGGGAGAGACTCGATCAGCTACAGGTATGGTATAGTCCACGTCCAGGAAGCCCCTTTTATTAATAGGGTGTAGGAAAACAAGGTCAAAAAGGAAGACCGCAATCCGGTAATCAAACGGGAATTCAACACGATCGTTGACTTGGATGATGAACACGCACGGCCGGCAAAGATGGCTCGACATGTCGAAGTTATTGACTTGACAGACGCCTAAGCTACAGCCAAGACGATGTTCATGCTAGACGGATCCCGGAGTTACAGAAGATCCTGGAACAGAACCATGGCTGATTAGACCATGTAAATGGCTACATGTTGCTGATGGATGTAGGGTGAAGCGGGCTAAGGAAGCATCTGAACGACGATACTACTGTTGTGACGAATTGTCATGGATTTCTTTTGAGGGAGTTCGGTATACCACTGTGTGAGCTGTTTATCATGTTTATCAGGACCCGACCTACTAGTAATGTCAGATATTGTTGCACGAAAGTGTTCATTATGAAGCCTTGGTGTTATTAACGGAAGGTAATGAACAGCTCTGCCAGCTGAAGCCCTAGGTTAAGTCACTAGGTTAGCTCGAACGCTATCCGCTGAGGCTTCAGGCCTCCACCTGGCGCTATGTCGGGTGCCTGGGTGCTACGTAATAAATCCCAACCACTGGAACCCGCTAACCTCCAGTTTTCCTCCACCCACAATACAACATTTAACAAGGGTAGCTCCCGTCGATTTTCTCACACAATCCGGGTATTTTCCTAGGAATACTCCATTTAGTTACCTTACCTCTTCACCACGCCATTGAACATCCGCAATATAAAATGGCCGATTCCACGAGATCCGCCAAGCCGACCTCGTCCGTCAAGAACGGCTACCTGATCCTCTACAATGCCGCGTCCGCCATCCTCTGGCTCACGGTCCTGGGCCGCGTCGTCGGCGCCAACATCACCAAGGGTCCCCAGCTTGTCTACCCGACTACTGGCGAGTTCTGCAAGTGGACGCAGACGTTAGCCGGCATGGAGATTCTGCACTCGCTGTTCGGTACGTTCGATCCTGACGACACGACACGCTCGCGGTCGATTCGTGTTTACTATCCCATCCCCTCTCCGTCTCCCTTGCTTGCTTGAACCCCGTACATAATACATAGACCAATTCCCAAGGGAAAGGATATCTGATATGCCAGAGCGCTAACTTTTCGCTCTCCCAAATACAGGTGTCGTCCGCGCCCCTCTCTTCACGACCTTCATGCAGGTATTCAGCCGGTACGCGATCGTGTGGGGGGTAACAGGCCTGTTCCCGGACCTGGCGCGGGGCTTCGGATTCGGCGACGGGCTGTCGTGCCTGGCGTACACGTCGATGCTGGCGGCGTGGGCGACGACCGAGGTGATCCGGTACTCGTACTTCGCGCTGTCGCTGTCGACGGGCGGCCAGCCGCCCGCCCTGCTGCACTGGCTGCGGTACCACGCCTTCTTCATCCTGTACCCCGTCGGCATCTCCAGCGAGGCGTACCTCATCTGGCGCGCCGTCGAGCCCGCCAGGGAGCGCGTCGACCCATTGTACTCGATGGTGCTGTTTGGATATGTCGCGCTGGTGTACCCTCCTTGTAAGTCGGTCCTAGCCTATTATATCGGATGATATAGTCGTACTGGAATATGAACTAACGATCGGGGGTTACAGCTGCCTATATCTTGTACACGCACATGATGTCCCAGAGGCGGAAGATCATGAAGGGAACAAAGACCCAGAAAGCTACACAATAAGCGTATTATATAACTATGCCTACATAAATAGGGCTTCGAGGCTCTTTGTAGGCGAAAATTGTGGTATTCGTAATAATCATGCAAGGGAGTTAGAGAAGGCATATAGGGGAAAGGTATCATATAGACACAATCTAGGTATAATGCTAGAAGACGAAGACCAAGACCAAGACCTTAATAAATCAAATCCTACGCCAGACCCAATTCCCGCCTATTCGATCGCTCGAGGGCTCGTCTTACTCGTCTCGTACCAGTCGTTGCGCGACCATTTGACAATCAAGTGCTTCGCGTCTTCGGATAACTGGCGGTATCCAGGATTCTCCTTGGGCTCGAACATAGCTACACATTAGGCATATATACATTAGTACCCACTTATCGAAAATCACGTTAAGAAGAACAAAGAACAAGGGAGCTGGGGAGACAACCTACCCATATGCGCGCCAATTTCATCCTTCGCTTTATCATTAATCGCCTCCCTCCAGAGTCCCGCCGTCTGCTTCGCAGGTAAGTTGCAAAAGGTGCGCTGGCTGCCCATGACGGTGCCCACCATGCTGATCTGCTTCGACGCCGCCGCCTTGCCCAGCCGCGTGTACAGGTTCGCGAACCCGACGCCCTGCTCCTGGCCCAGGCGCACCATGTTCGCGACGCGCTTCCGCAGCTCTTCTCCGCGCGCCAGACACCCCACGAACTCCAGGTGCGAGCCCACCCACGTCCAACCCGTGCTGATCTGCTCGCGGTTCACGTACGCTGCAGCGCCGCCAGCGGCAATAGCGCCGGCCGCGCCCGCCATCATCGCGATGCGGCCCCAGCCCCAGCCGCTCGCCGCCTTATCTTGCTTCTTCTCCTCGGGCGCGGGGAGCGCCCCGACGGGTTTCTTGTCGGTGGCGTTTCCCGCCGCCTGGTTGTAGTTGCCCCAGAAGATGCTGGACAGGCCGCTGAGCTGGGTCAGCGCCGCTGTGGCGCTATTATAGTGGCCTTCGGCGCCGTGAGCGACGACGCCGGGCGATATACCGAGGAACGGGGTGTCGAAGGCGAGGACGCCCTGTATATACGGGAACATGAGGGAGCTAGTCGGCGGCGCCTCGCCGATCTCGACGCGGGTGCTGGCCTTGTCGTCGGTAACGGCATCATCCTGTTGTTCTTGCTGCTGGGAGATGGGAACCTCGGAAGCGATGGCGATGGCGGTCTCGGCGGCGACGATGCCGCCCATGGAATGGCCGATCAGGATGGTGCGGACCGAGGGCTCGACGGTCGGCGACGGCGTGCCGGCGGCCACCTCGATGTCGATGACCTTGTTCTGCAGCCACTCGCGGAACCGGCCCACGCACTCTTGCAGGTCGCCGCGCGTCTCGTATTGCGGGTAGGTTACGGCGCGCACTGTGATCTTGGGGAGCGCGGCGCCTACGATGGCTGCGAGGTGCTCCGCGAACTCGGATTTCTCGCCGAAGGTGTCGTCACCCCCCTATATTTTATGTTCTATGATTAGCTACGGCGGGGGAGGTAGGTACTTAAGGTAGCAGGAAGGTAAGGGAAAGGGGAAATGCAGAGAGAGATAGCTCACCTTGAAGCCGTGGATAAAACACAATAGTATTGTCTTCTTCATGTTGGGTCCCCATCGAGAAGCTCAAGAAAAAGAACGATAAGAAGATGAGCCGATGAGTTTCAAGTAACCTAAGTAGAACTACTAGGTGAGTAGGGCTGCCAGGATTAGCGGTCGAGGGTGCTACAACCTACAGTAGGTGCCCCCCACTAACACCTCCCCCGGCGGTTTCTTATGACGTGTGTGTTGTATCTCCCTAAACCTTAACAAGTCACTTGGTGCATAATGATAGCGACTTGCACTCAGAAGGTGACTTGGTTAAAAACACGTCTCTTTAATTCAATGTTCGCGATGGAACTCGGATTCGAACACTTCATCTCACATGTGAGCAATCAAATCTCGAAACCTGCGAAACAGAAGAGAACTACGAATTGCGACAATGCCGATCACGAAACGGGCATCCATTGACCACAGACGCAGATTACGTGGTGCTTCTGGTCTCGAATCCCTCATCGGTTTATCAAATAGGACTCAACGTCACAACACCTTGAAGATATCCACGAGACTCGTCTTAAAATCTCCGATTGAGCTAATTTTTCTAGTAAGTGGCCGTCAGCCTCTGGACGAGGTATTGGCCGCTGTTGATTCCCTCGTATTTTCTATCTTTCTCGGCAGCGTAGGTCCCCGGAATGGCCTCAATGTAACTCTTGAAGTTGGGGTTGCAGAAGTACCTAAAGACGTCAGTACCAGTTTCAGTGTCGAGCTGGATTATATATACGTACGCGATACTATATCTCGCCGGGTAGACGTCGCTATCGCCAGACGGAGGTTCCACAACACGGTGGATGGTGCTCTTGATATTATCGTTACTCCACCGAGCCAATAGATCGCCAGCATTCACCACGCAAGTATCCTCGATAGGCGTCGCATCCACAAAAGCGCCTGTGGGACTTTGAACCTGTAGGCCGCCCCGCGAATCCTGGAAGAGCAGCGTGATAGAGCCGTAGTCGCTGTGTGCGCCGGCACGCACCTGGCCCGGATTGATAGTGAAGACATCCTTCTTGACCTCGGGGTAATGGAGTAAGCGTAAAGTGTTATCTCCAATGTCCGTAAAGCCGTCGAACCACGTCTCATCGATCCCCAGGCCGACAGCGATGGCGCGCATGACCTCCATGTGCAGCTCCTTGCACTTGGTGTGGAAGTCGAGCATAGTCTCCTTGAATCCAACCAGCTCGCCCCGCTCCTCCGGCCAGTGGTTCGGGTGGTCGGGCTCGCCCTCGCGGCCGATTTCGAGACTCTCTTTTAGATCGGGCGCCGAGTCCCGTAGTTTCTTGACGTCGTCTATGTCCGTCAGCGTCGTGGTCTTTTCCCGGCCCGGCGCCGAGTAGCCCCGGTTGGCCTCGGGCGTGGTCCAGCAGTGCGACATCTTGGTCTCGGTAGGTAGCCGGAAGTACTTGGCCGACGTCTCGAAGACGTGCTTCCGGTAGTCGGGCGTGATGGGCAGCCCCTTGAGGTAGATGAACCCAGCCGTCTGGAAGCCGTGGAGGATGGCGTCCGCGGTCGCCTTCCTCTGCTCCGGGTTTCCCTTCAGAAATTGGGAGAAGTCGATCAACTATTCCTGCGCCTCAGTCACGAATTTCTTTCAAAAAAGCCACGGCCGGCTTGCTTATCACGCGCGGGTGACCTACCGGGATGACGAGACCCTCGCTTTTGACAGCTGCGGACTCCATTACTAATCTCCCAGATATAAACGTTATTTTAACAATGTTATTTATATTTCAGCTAAGACAATGATCGATAGCCCCGCGGCAGAGCAAACGACACTTGCGAACGTAAAGGTAGGAGTGTTATCCGTTGCCAGGAGGTGATACAAATGAAGACTTGGCTCGTATGGAGTTCGGCCACGTCCGACAAAAACGAAACCTTCAAGCTTAAGCCTCGAGATTCCGAGGTAAGTTACAGTTACCCGATCCTACACTACCGGTCCAGGCCTTATAGGAGGCCATATATAGAATAGTCAGTATCTAAGATATATGGTTGACTAATAACATCAACGCATGTCAAGCAGGGCCTCACTATCAGATACCACCTGCTTATAACTATACTAGAACCCCGCCTGCAGATAAGGCGTTCCGTCTAGGCGGTGCTTGAGATAAGGGGCATAAACGCCAACTACGTAGGTGGGCTAGTAGGCCGAATGTGGGGTATTGACCGATGAGTTTCTGCATCATCGAGACCGATCCAAGATTCGATCCATGAGTGACTGGGTTCCTCAATTCTTATGCTTGAATTGTTTGTAGACTACTGCTTTTGTGCAATAATAATTTGAGAATATAACACCAAAATATAAGATTTAACATAGGGAAACCCACTGTAAATACCTAGCCAAGGGCGCACTATCTTATTCCCCATTTCGACAACCGCACCGATTATACAGAACTCCGAATATCAACCTTACTTCTTTTTTTACACACGGCAAATATCTTGCTCCCTGGGTGGCCAGGTGGCTAAGTGTCGAACATGGATGTTGATATCGGCACGATAGGCACGCCCACGCACCTCGTGGTTGACGTCCACACGCACATGTACCCGCCGGCGTATGTGCAGCTCCTAGAGTCCCGTAACAGCATTCCGCTGATCCGGAAGTTCGCCGGCGCGAAGGAGCCGCGGCTCATCATCTTGCCCGCCGAGGCGGAATCGTTAGATAAGACGACGACGGGGAGCCCAGAAACATCATCCCATTTACCGGGTAGGCCGGTGACAACGCACTACTCGTCGCTGCAGCAGAAGCTGCACTTTATGGACACGCACAAGATCGACATCTCGGTGATCTCGCTGGCAAACCCGTGGCTGGACTTCGTCGCGGCCGAGGACGCGGGCGAGGCGGCCAAGGCCGTCAACCAGGAGTTCGCGGGCATGTGCGCGGAAGCGCCCGGGCGGCTCTTCTTCTTCGCAACGCTGCCGCTGACCGCGCCGCCCGAGACCCTGCTCGCGGCCGTCGGCCACGTGCGCTCGCTCCGGTACTGCCGGGGCGTGATCCTCGGCACGTCGGGGTTGGGAAAAGGACTCGACGACCCGGCGCTGGTGCCCGTGTTCCGCGCGCTGGCCGCCAACCGGCTGACGGTGTTCCTGCACCCGCACTACGGCCTGCCGAGCGAGGTCTGGGGGCCCCGCGCCACCGAGGAGTACGGGCACGTGCTGCCGCTGGCCCTGGGGTTCCCCATGGAGACCACCATCGCCGTCGCGCGCATGTACCTGGCGGGCGTCTTCGACCAGGTCCCCGACCTGCGCATGCTGCTGGCCCACAGCGGCGGCACGCTGCCGTTCCTGGCGGGCCGCATCGAGAGCTGCGTCGTGCACGACGGCCACCTGGTCAGAGAGGGGAAGGTAAACGCGGGCCGCCGCACCGTCTGGCAGGTGCTGCGCGAGCAGATCTACTTGGATGCCGTCGTGTACTCGGAGGTCGGGCTCAAGGCCGCGGTCGACGCTAGTGGTGCGGACAGACTCATGTTTGGCACCGACCACCCGTTCTTCCCGCCGCTGGCCAGCGACGAGCAGGGCGACTGGGAGAGCGTGACGTGGAACGCCGAGGCTGTCAAGAAGGCGCTGGGCGACGGGACCGACAAGGCCCGCGCCGTTATGGGAGGGAATGCTGTCGAGATTCTACGGCTGCACGAGAATAGTTGAGCGAAGTTGTCAATACTAGTAAACATTATGTTATATTTCGTATGCCGCGTAGCATATTGTATGCGTTCTATTCTATCAAATCCAGCGGTATCATATAGCAAAGCGTAAAACCCCTCAGTAGCACCATGTCGTCCATTTTATTGATGAGTCGTAGAGGTAGTAGCCGCCGCCGCTTCTTCTGCCCTTTTCCTGGCTTCCTTCTCGGCCTGTGCGGCGCGGAGCCTGGCCATAGTCGATGAGAAGTCGCCTTTGACCCGGGGTTCGGTGCGTGGGGCGAACGAAAAGGTCTTTGCAGGTGCGGTGGTTTCTTTCTGTTCGTCAGCCTTCAGTTCTTCTGGGACGGCGGGTGCGGGTGTTGGAGCATCTTGTGCGTCTTGCTTGTCGCCGCCCTTGCGCGCGACTTTCTTCTCCTTCTTAGCTGCCTTCCTAGCAGCCTTCCTCTCTCGTGCCGCCTTAAGCCGCCGCTCAAGGTCTGCGATTCGATCATCGTAATCGTCGCCATTTGTAGTCGGCGGCTCGGGGTCGAGGTCCATTTCGGGTTCGGTAGGACTTGGCGGTGGCTTCGCTTTCTTCTTCTGGTTCTCCTCCTCTGCTTCCCTTTCCTTTTCTCGTTGTCGTTCTCGCTCCTCCGCTTCCCTCATCAGCCTCTGCCTCTCCGCCATCCGACGCTTTCCAGCTTCGAGAAGCTGCTTCCTTTCCGCCTCGCCCATGGTAGAGCCGTTCGTACGGGGGCGCTTGACCTCGCCGCGTTCTCGCGCCTCGAGGTCTTCTATCATGGCTCTCTTCTTAGCGTCCATGGCGCGGCGCTGCTCCTCGCGCACGAGGGCGGCGGACCGCTGCGAATCGTAGACATCGCGAGCCGCGGCGTCGGAAAGCACGTCGCGGGCCCTCTCGAATAGCTCCCATTTCGTCGCGTCGAACTTGTCGCCCGCCTTGTCGGGGTGGTACTTCAAGCTGCGCTTTCGCCAGGCGCGGTGGATATCCTCTTTCGGTGTGTCGGAGGTCACCCCCAGGAGTTCGTATAGGTCCTGGGAGGTTGCGTATTCTTTAGCGTAGAGCAGGAGGTCTGACTTATCCATCGTGGCGGTTGATTTTGAGTGTTGTTGTTGGGTTTTGGGATTGAAAGGTCGATACGTACCCGGGTGGGGGTCCTAGGCAAGAGTTGCAATAGGTGGTGGTGGGGCTAGAGTTAAGGCTTAGTTAGAGGAAAACCCCGGCAGCCACTCAGTTGCCTAGGTTAGGTTACCTACATACCTAAGGTATGTTTTTCGCAACTTGTATAGAATTACAATTAGTCTTATACTTTGATTGGTATTCTATAAGTTATTTAATTGAGTACCTAGAGTAGGTAGGAACTCAGTTGGTAGAACTATAGCCTAGAGCCGCTACAATCCAAGCGAATATTCAAGTAGCCTAGCCTACGAGAGTCCACGCACTATAACTGCAGATGTATCAGAGATTCATTAGGATTTCTGTATCGGCTTTACTCTAGATATACCACTTACACTAAAGAATGTAATCATCATCCTCCTCACTCCCAGGCGTCGCCGGGCCAGGGCATTCGCTACTAGTAGAAGCCCGACTCTCGGGAGTCTTAGCATTAAGAGTCTCTGGGTTACCAGAAGGTCGTCTGGTATAAGGAAACTTCATCATCGGGTAACGGACCCCGGAGCGCGTCGGACGTGTCGGGCCCGACGACGGCGGTTTGGTCCGGCTCGGCGCGCTTGCTCTGAAGCTCGGGCCCTTTCTGCGTCGCTCCACCAGCTTCGCGTCGGTGTCCCCGTCCAACACCATATCCTGGACAAACTGCCGCACGTTATCGTCCGTCTCGTGGATCCACGAGTTCCTCACCCCCAGGTCGTCGCTACCGCTCAGGATCCGCCTGAAGTCGTCGACCGTGCTCCGCAGGACACTCTGCTCGCGGATCTGGACGACTTCGTGGAGGGGCGGGTAGTCCTCGTCCCGGTCGGCCATGCACCGCTTGAGCAGGTCGAGGAGAGACTTGGATCGCTTGTGCCGCGACTGGTCTCCCTCCCACGGCCCGCCTCTTATCGGCCCCGTAGCACTTCCTCCGGATGAGGTTTCCCCCAACGCTTTCGCTTTTGTTTTCCCCTTCCCGGAATTGCCCTAGGAACCTTTCTTGTCAAACTCGTCGTCAAACTCATCTTCTTCGGTATCCAGCATACTCTTCCAGCGCTTTACCTCCCTCAAGTCGCTGACAGCGAGGGTCATGACGATCTGAGCGCATTCCCAAAGATTCACCGGTGTGGAGTCCGCTAGTTGGAACTCTGGCGTTCCGTCTGCAGCAAAACTGTAGTATTAAACGTCAGTACGCACTTCTCATTCTATATATGACGAATCTGCATACACGAAAAGGAATGACGATGCTGCTTACCTACCTAACCTACCTAGGCACAGCATTGATGAATTCAGCTGAGCCAAAGTCGATCAACTAACAGTTGTTAGATACATGTCCATACACAACTCATATCCAGGTCATCCAACCTTGAGTGATGGATCCCATCTATGTTCGCCCTGCACGATATTTAAGAGGAGAATATTCCGTCCGAATATATCTCCATGGCGAACGCTACGGTTTGTGGCAGCAGGTGTAGGTATCGTTTCGGTCGCTTTTGCGCCATTGGGATATTTCATGGCGACGCATATTCGAACGACTAGACCCCAAGTATGAGCAAGAGAGGAACACGCTCCAGAGAAACCGCTCAGGTACGTGTATCGGATCGTCCAAAACCTCCTATCTAGTAAGCAGCCTGTTGAACAGGCCATGGAGGGTACCTAGCCGACATATTCGAACACTATGGAAACAGTGCCCCCAAGGTTTGTTATCAAGCCCATGCGGAGCTGCACTATATGGTTTTCCCCCTGGAATAACTTCACGATTTGCAGTTCCTTGTTGGCTTCTACCTTGCTTCTACCTTGTCATTCGACAGGAAATACTTGGCGGTGTATCGCCTGACCAGGATGCCGTCCCTGATCTCGTTGTACGCGACCACGCCGCCCTAACTCCCGGGCGAGCCCGCGAGGCCGACGCACTCCCAGCGCGGCTTCTGCGTCGTGAATTAGTCGACGATCCCGCGCATACTCGTCGAGCTCATCGAGCTTGTCGCGATTTATCGATATCACTCCCGCGCGGAAATTGGTTTCCGGGACGAGTGAAGTCTTCGTCGACATGTTGCCGTACACGTGTGATAGCTTTGAATTTAGTATCGCACCGCGCGATTCCGCAATAGCCCTGTAGAGTTTGTTATGAATAGGCGTCATTCTCTTGGCGTGTCGCATGAGGTTGCTGGATCCGGAATCTGGAAGCGTCGCAGAGACAAAGGCTGCCGATAGGGGCTTGAATATTCAGCTGGATGATAAATTTGATTAAGTCCTAAGCATTTCAGCAGTCTATTCTTTCCCTCGGTCGCTTCTAGTTTCCCAAGCACGGCCTCCTCTTGTAATGCAGGTATTGAAGATATTCGATAGTAGTTCACAAGAGCACGCTCATCGCCAAATTAGGGTTTTATTGTCAGTCCAACTGTACATAAGAAGCTTACTTTCTCTTGAATTGACCGTTTCGATTGGTGATGCTCTATGTAAAGTCGTGAATTGCGTTGAGTCTAACATAACTTGAGGGTCATTTCCCATGTTACAGCTATCAGAGTCAATATATTTTCAAGCTTCTAGTATTTGCACGCTAAGAGTCATAAGCTATTATAATTCAGAGTAAAGGAACTTAAGCTCAAGCAAGAGCAAAGTAGGAGTCATGAGCATATCTCACATAAGTACTAGAGCCAGTCAGGTCTCCGGCATGATTATCGCCCTCTTCAATGTGCAGTCGGGTCGTCATTCTCGCTCAACCTCTCGCGCAGCCAATCCGGTACGAACGCCTTCACCTTCAGCGACTGCCCGCCTTGACCCTCCTCATCCCCGCCCCACTTCACGACAAACTCATCCGTCTGCGGGTTAAAAGGTGCTCCGGCGGCCATCTCCCCAGGAAGTTCGACGTCCGTCATGATCGGTAGGCGGCACAGCGCAAGCCCAATGTTACCGACCCCCGTCAGCCAGGTACCGGCGCTGCGGCCCTTGGTGTTGGCCCTACCGATGCTCAAATTCGGGGGAACATCTTCCGAGGCTAGGTCTTGCTGTCCTTCTCCATCAATAACAGGCTTGTACTCGAGCTTCTGCGGCGGCGGAGTGGTAGTAGGCGGATACAGCAGACACGGCAGGATACGCTTACGTACGACACCGCGGTGGCGCGTGCGGATCGTCAACTCCTGACCCACGTAGCAACCCTTTCGGAAGTCGATACCCCCCGATAAGTCCATATTGGACTCGAGTGGCAGGGCTTGCTCGCGCTGGATCTCGGTCTGGCCCTCCGCCACACCCCGCAGGTAACGACGCACACGGTACGCAGCATCGTCGCTCTGCGGCAAATCGAGCGCTTCTGAGAGACTTCGCCGCCCCGAACTTAGCACCCTGAAGCCCATACCCGGGGCGCGCGCGTCTGGCAGCACTAAGTAGTCCTTCGGCTGCTGGACGAGCTGCTGCAGCTTCGACGAGGATAGCGACTGTGGCGTAGACGTGGTCGTCGGAGCATCATCGTCATCCCAAACCTGCCAAGCCACACATTCTTCCTCATCCAGAATCCGGAACTTGAGCTTACTCCGGAGTTTATATCGCTTGATGTGCTTCGCGAGCGCCTCTACCTGGGCCGCATCCACCTCGATGACAAAGGCTTCTCCATCTACTGCTGCAGTCGCCTCCCCCGCACTCGCTATACCCAGAGTGTCTCGATATATGAAAACATCGTGGCGCACCCGGCCCGTCGCGTTCAGGAAGGCAGCGTAAAAACCTGGCGCGCCTATAGTCAAATTTGCCGCCGTGATTTTCGCCTGCGCATTGTGGCGTTGTCCACTCTCGGGGATAGCCTCGTCTACCACCAATGACTGGGTAATAATTCCATGTAGGAACTTGGGCGCGTCGGAACCAGATATACTGATTAAGCGACGAGAGGTCAGGTGGGCGTAGCCAGAAGGAGGAGGCGGAGGAGGACCTCTCGGACGGGAGGTCGTGATCGAGAATTTGCGTAGAGATCTCTGGCAGGACTGGCATATAAAAGGGCCCAGCACCCGTCCTGGGGCAGTTCTAGACAGGATCTGCATTTGCTCGGGTGCTCGCGCTGTTACTCGGTGTGTGCGATACCTTGGTTGCTCCCAAGATATTGAGGCTATAGAGGGCCAGGTGCGATATCGGAGCCGCCTCTATCCGATAGCTTTCTGTGGAAAGAGGCTCTGGAGGCGATAGCCTTGTCGAAGTTGGCTACCCAAGCTAGCTTTTCTTTGTTTGTCGTTGCCGGAGCATCCGGAGGGGTTGGTGATGTAACTTTGCACCCTTTCGCTATCGTTTCGCTATCGCAACGGCCGAGCTAAGTTTCCTTATCGCGGTGATGGTTCGGTATTGGAAGCGGGGCGTCGGTAATCGGAGTGCTTGGGTCCGACCTACAGACCTGATCACATACCGCAATGGGTACCTACAGTACCCAGGTAGGTACCTACCTTCACCTGGCTTGGCTGGCTTAGGTACTATTATTCACTGAGTAGCAGACCTGTGCCTCTACCTTCTACGGCTATTCAATCGTATGGTTTCTCGCAACTCGCCTCCTACTACGGCAACAAGGAAGCTCGACTTCTGAATGATGTCCGTACCATCCATTCACGAACTCGACCCATCGCCTCGGTTCTCATATCAATCCCTACTTACCTACAGACAGCCATACGATGCATCCGGACCTACGGGGTTTAGATCCAGAGCATTCGGACATTAGACCAGAACGTGTCGCAATCCCATCACGTCCATGCAAAATGGTGCTTCGAGACTAGAGCGACTAGGTACAGTGGCTCGACAAAAAAAACGTCCAACAGGATTTTAGCAACTAAAATTTCTATTTCAAATAGATATAACTCTACAAAACGCCAGTCTGAAAAATTGAATAAAATTATAATAGTTATATTACCTAATGGATATTATAGAAAGATTTTTTCCTAATTTTTATTTGCTTTTAAGGGACTTAAATGTAGAAATAAAATCTAAGGTATATAAAATAATTTTATTATTTTAAAATATAATTGTTTCTAATATTTATATATAATTAATATATAAGACTTGGTAATAATATAAATAAATATAATTAATTAGTATTTTAAAAGCTTTGGAATTTTTTTAATTTAATTTTAAGAAATTATTAGTAATTTTTTGAAAATAAAGGCAAAAAATAAGGAAATTTTGCTAATTCCTATATAAAAATGAACATTTTTAATAAAGCGTTACTTTAATTTTAAATAATTCTACTATGAAAATTAAGAAAAAAAATGTAAATAAATAATTTTATAGTTAAATTAATTATTTATAAAAATAAGCCAAAATATTATATTAATATTATATTAAATAATAAAGTTATAGCTTTGTGAAATTGGTGAGTTTTGGTGTGAAAATCGCATTAGACGTTTTTTTTGTCGACCCACCGTACGGTCCGGTGGACGAGTATGGGGATTCCGCGACTCCCGTAGCTAAAGGGATGCCAATCCTGAGTCTGATCCGAAATCCCATGTGCGCCCGGATTTGAGTGCCTAAGCTACCCCTGCCTCGGAGCCAGCAATCCCATGCCGCAGTTCCAAACCGGGCGTCCCAGCTTCGTTCGGCCCAGAAGGAGCGTTTACTGCGCTTTCGGGTTATCTTTGCATGGCGATGGCTAATCTCGTTGCAGGGCTTGGGTGCAGGCCCTGTGCAGGGACGGAGAGGTGCGTCTCCCGGAGTCAAGGAATCTGGAAGTACGGTTACGGACCATATCACGTCAGCGCGAAGGCCGTTGTATCTTGGGTCGATGTTTCGGGCGGGTTAATTGTCCACTCACGGAGGTCGGTAAGTTGTAATACTCGAGCTGGCTATGTACTGGATACATGGCCGTTTTGTGAAAGCCATGCACCATGGACCCGCGACCGGGAAATAGTCCGCGAGCAAATGCATAACTCTCCGGTGCCGAGAACAGTTCTTTGCATAACACAGCATAGGTTCATGTCAGTTTATCCTCGTTTTATGAAGACATTATAGTTGCTTCGCATTTCCACGCCGCATCTCAACATGCAGCAAATACCTACCTATACCTAAAGCTACCTAAGATCGAGGCCTCACCGTTTTGTGTCACCGCCTGTAACGTATCTTGCCAGCTCACTCGCCCTAGTCGCCTATCTGGACCTTACCTAAGGGGATCTCGTACGAGGCGGTCGGTCTCGTATGTTGGCAGGGCAGCAGCATATGAAAGGACCCGATAGCTAGCTAGGTACTCATCAAATGGAAACTGCCATTAGCAAGGCTATGCTGTCGCATACTGCCCAACATATGTTGCACATACGCTGGCAACGAGTATAATCTGGTTTAGCCCAGTCAGATTGCACGTATCCTCTCCATATCTCGACCTGGCCAGTCAATATACAGCCCGCATGAGTTCCCCGCCGCACGCCGCTTCTTTCTAACGATCCCGCCAATTCGTGAAGCCTCACCGCCTCTCCACGCTAAGCCAGCAGCCCAACGAGCCAGTCTGTGTGGCTGGGTTCTCGAGAGCCCCTCCAGGTTCTGGCGGTCGACGGGTTGACGATGTGTTACATCGATGACAAGAAATGACTAACACTTCCCCGGTCGGCAGCCCATCCCATATCCGTCCAAGCCTACATGTCTACGACTGTCGTGTAGAGTCAGTAGTTAGTAGTCACAAACCACGGTACTTGGCCTTCCCGAGACCAAACAAATCAAATAGTTCAAACGCGCAGTGATTGGATATCACAATTTCTTCACCGAGTACTGTAGGTAATGTTTCACTAAAGCTCAAGGGGGGCAGTTCGATCGATCACGGGAAAGCTTCCCCTACGGTTATCTAGGTTACCTGTCTCGGATCCCGCTGTTTAAATTGCGCACGCCTGCCCACATGTGCACTGACCTAGTAGCAGTTAGATCATGAGGCGCAATTCTAGACCTGTAGTCATCTAGCTACGTAGACATGTGTTTTTATTGAAACGGCGTGTTTTAGAAATCCAAGGTAATTTTACAGTTAAGCATGTGACGGCATCTCCGTGAGTACCGCTATCCACGAGACAAGCTGATACCTGAAAACACAGCTGCGATCGCGATGTCAATCATTATTGCTGTCCACTTTGCTTTTTACTCGGCCGTGATGAAACTACCTACCCATGTAAAAATCCAATCGACTGCCAACACTACCTACGCGTGTACGTATCTATCTGTGTACGCGACAGAGACAAATTATCCGATCGCATGTTATCAACAACGCAAGGAGTTGCTATACGAGCGACAGCATCGATCGATATCGTGATTTGAAAGTCGGGGTTTGGAGGCCAACAGCAACAGCAACATTCGCGATCTTACTTACCTTAAGTACCCGGCAGGGCCAATATATTGCAAAGATCGGGCCAGATGTCACAACAGCACCGCACGCGAGCTAGGTAGCCGTCGCCATCGCATTCCCTTCAAAGTGAGCTAGCTATGTACAAAGCTAGCTGTAGGCTATGAGCTGTGTTCAATGTACAGTCATCAACGATGAAACCCAACAGGGCAACCTGCGAACAACACCTAACGATCCTGACTGGCTGACGCCTCGAGTTCCCCATGAGGGAGAGAGCGGTGACAAGCGTTAGAGCTGACCGCAGGTTCAATATAGTAGAGTAAACCTGACAGGGGTTTGTGGGGTTACCGAAAAGGCGTGGCCGTGAAGTACCACGACGTTCCCGTCCGTATTATCTCAGCATCATCATCATTTAATGAGCTCATTCGAGGTTAGATTGGCCTCCAAATGAGGGCATGATGAGTTACACTATCGAAAGCTCTATTCATCTCTCTGCTTTTCGTTTGTGTGTGATGAGAAAACGATAGGTCAATTGTTGCGAACGAGGAGCTATGAACATATGTATACATGACGGCTTCTGTAAACCAGATCCCGAGATGAAAAATGATACCCCAGATCATCAGGTGGACCGCGAGTATAGGGCTATCCTTCGCGCTTGCTCTAGGTAGTTCGCCGGATGCGAGGAAAACATATCCGTCAAACCTACAAAGTAGAGACAATTAAATTTCTTCCCGCTTGTATCATTCAGCTCGGTTGGGTCCCTGAGATCCCTTCTGCCCTGACCGGCACTTCTCGTCTATGGGTTCCGTATTGCCTATTAGATACCTGTAGCCTTCTACCATGTAAGGGTCCAGATCTACATAGACCCTGCAGAAAGGAGAGGGGAAAGCGAACGTGAGCGCCTCAATTCCCCAAAAGAGGCAGAGTGAGCACTAAAGGGTCGCTCCGACCAGTCGGTATCAAACGATCCGCGATTAAGAAAATACTTGAGTAGGTACAATCAGAAAACCACTAGATTGTGTATCGCCGAGGTTCGACAATCCGGGCTAGAAGAGAAGAAAAAAAAAGAAATTTCGGCTTCTAGCTCATTAGCATCAGGGGGGAGTCATTCTTCAGCCGGTCCAGGGGAGAAGAGGACGTAAGTGGCATATACGGTAAACGAGATTGTGGGGAGTATCACAGGCTTTCGAGCAAGCTTCTGCCCTGTGAGCACTAATTACGAGCAGCAGTTGAGGTCTGAGAGTTGTTGGCGTAGCCGTAGATGATTGGACAGTGAACGGGTTCGCGGGTATTCCGTACACGCTTCTGACATTAAAGTCTTGTCTCGGGAAACCCAGACGGTTGGGACCATTTTCCTTTTTTTCCTTCTTTCTTCTGACTTTGCGCTGGAGCGGGCGCTAACCTCATTTCGGCTAGAGCATCCGGTACCTAGCCCTGGTGGATCTTACATAGTAGATTGTAATATCACCCGACGACCCGGCAAGCAGGGTAGACATTCCATTCCCTTTGTGTACGTCCCCCACGAACCAGAAGCTGTAAGCTGGCTGGCTGGGAGAAAAAGACGAAAAAGCAAAATAAAACAAAAACTGGACGAAGGACTACCTAGGTAGCTACCTACCTGAACCTTGTACTGGACCTGAAAAGAGCTAATACCCCTTAATGACGGGCAATGACAAGCGGAATTGGCACGTCAGGACGTTGTTTAAAAAGTGAGAGCCTGAAAAGCCAAGCCTGGCTGCCTGGCCCCTCCATTGGCAGCAGACTGGACAGGGGTAGGCGAGGAGGATCAGATAAATGATGCGAATTTCAATCGTGATGGATGTACCTTCGTACCAACCCCAAGCCCCAGCCAAGCAAGGTTGTTTTCAAGCTTCTTTGTTGTCAATTGACCTCACCAAAGCTAGCTAGCTCTCCTTTATTCCGGTCCTTGGAAAGTTGGAATTCCCCCTCCGCCGGCTTCGACGGGCTAACCGTCCAACCCGCATATTCTACGTACATTACTTGAAGGGAAGCCTTGGAAGTGTTTCAATTGGCAAGAAACCGCACGCAGCACACACACACATCATAGCGTGTGCATCATCATTAGAGAGGAAGAGGGGGGGACTAAAGGATATTTGCATTCATCACAAGCTGTTCTTGTTTCAACCTAAATTACCAGGGTCTCTTTGTAAATCCGGACATTTCGTTACTAAGCTGCCTATTCTCTCTGTCTCTCTACCTAACCTAACCCTTACTTGGCTTGGTAGAATGGATGTTGATGGAAAAAGCTTCTTTTCTCTTCCCCAACGAACGACGAACTCGGGTTCCGGCGCTAGGGCGGGGTTTGTCTTCGCTCCGAGTTTATGGAGGGACGCGTGTGTACGCAAGTGCGAAAAAAATTAAATGTGGTGGTGAGGCGTAAAATAACAAGAGAAATTGCTTTGGGATAATAATGCGATTCCTACTAAGGCCCGCTCTTCTTCGGCATCATAGATGTAGGCGCGAGATACCCTACCATACCATTGCCATCAAGCAACCTTTTTTTCTATCATTATTACCGATATCGCGGAGGCCGCGGTGCGCGCTTTGTTTCCTCGTAGTAGCCCAACATCTGCCTCACTAGACCACGGCACATGACTCAGTCAACCCCCCCTTTAGGCTCGTGAATAATATCAATTAGACAATTACCGCGCTGGCTGCTGCGGGAACGTGTGGATTATGTGGCAAAAATGTCAAGGTGTCAATGTGTCTTCACATATGGTTGCATGTAATTGGGAACGATTCAAGATATTATAGTAATGACTTTTTTTATTTTAATTTGAGGCTTATACCGCTTTTTTTGCAGTATTCTTCGGAGCCTTCGCTATGTAATTGAAATATTCGGTGAGGCGAGGCCATCCATATGTTCCACTCGACCTTTGTGATTCGGAGCCTAGCGGCGCTTTGCGATAGGCCGAAAGCCAGGGAGCGAAGCACACCCCGCCAGCATACCTCCGCCAGTCCTAAATGGTTACCGCTTTCGGTAATGTTTCTCCAATAGTCCTCCAATAAGAAAAGTGTGTTGTGTATGAGCGGTGACATATCCCATTCCCCAAAATGTGAAGCCCGACCTTTGGATCTAGGCTCTTCGGTAATACCCGGTACTGTTCCTCCACAGATAATCGATGAGACAAATAGAGAAAAAAATCAAATGGAATTCGCTCGCGCTTGTAAAATGCCATGCCGCTATTGGTATTTTGTAACGCCGCCCAGATGCAGATTAAGAAAGCACATTATGTGTTAAAGCAGACCTGATGCCATATGCTAGTCGTGAAGAGGAGACATTTTAATAGACCGATATCGTGGATACTATTCGTGAAGGATTTCGTGGCGGCAGGTAGTATCCTTCACTGTAGAATTCGGCTTTGCTGTCTTCTTCTTCGTCTTGTCTGGAGTCGTAATATTGTACTGTGCTTTCCTTCTGCTTCTGTGTGAATGTAGGTATCGAGGCGGTTGGCGGTGATGGAGGCATTGACTCGTCTTCTGAAGAGTCGGAGTCGTGTTCTAGCTCGGGTGGGGATGTAACTGAGCGGGATGACGTTCGTTTAAGAGATAGATCGCCGTAGTCTTCTTCGTCATCCTCGAAGTCGTCCGCGTCCTCGTCCTCGTCCTCATCCATTATCGTGTGCAATTGGGGTGACGGTGGGATGGCAACCGAGTGGGAAGGTATCCGGCGTAGGGGCTGTACATCTGCCATCTCGACGTCCTCGTCCTCTTCGTCATCGGTCGAGTCGCTGTCGGAATCGGAGGAGTCGGCTTCCCAGTCGTCCTCAACGGCAACCTCGTCGGCCCATTGTACATGTCTCTCCTCAGTCCTGGGCGAGGCTCCCCGTACCGATTGGTTGAACCAGGATTCTTGTTCCCGCTCGGCTTCGGCAAGGTCGACCATCAGAGAGTCTAGGAGGTTGGCGTGTCCGACTAGGAGACGAAGGTTGTGGTCAGGCTGAGCAGCCTCGTGTGAGAGCTTAGCTCGTGCCTTGTGGGCGAGGAAGTAAGTCTGAGTGATGGACATCTTCTTCCTTTGCGGTAGTGGAGATGAGTGCGGATGGGGGTGGAAGGGTGAAGATGAGGTTGTAAAAACCATTTTGAATGACGATGGGTCCGTGTCTGTGTGTCTTCTTGATATATGATGGTGCAATAGATTGCAATAATTTTGTTGCGTTGTGTGAGTCAGGCACCCGAATTTCGGCCAAGGCAATGACCAAACAGCGAGCCCTTGTCTTTTATGTTCAACGATGGTTGAACTTTTTTAGCAGGGGTGTTGAGTGTAAACTGTCCTGCGCTGGACCGGGGTACGAGGGGTACGAAGGTACAAGAGTACAACGTGTACTTGCTGGAATTTGAGGCTTGCGGTGTGGAGTTGTAAGTGTGCGTTGGATGCGCGCCGTGCCCGTGGTAATATCTGCGTAATACCCAAAGCAAAGCAAGTAGCTGGACTATTGAATCTGGATCGTGCCACGATCTCTGATATCACTTTGAGCTGGAGAGTTATTGGACTGGTGAATAGATAGTAGCTAGGAGTATAAGCTAGAGTCGAGTATAGTATCGTCTCAAGTGTCGAGTGTCGAGTCTAAGCTGATGTGCCGGATGGAGAGCGGTAACGGGTCTGGAGAGGCACGATGGGATGGGGGCAAGGAGCTTCTTTTGTAGAGTTCGGCTGACAAGATCGTCTGAGGAATTACTCGCGTGCGTGCATGTATTTCAAACACTCTGTAGAGGTATGTACATGCGTACATAACAAACATATGGACTTGTAATATAAAATGCGATGGGGTTACGATGGACTTTTGCTCGGGCTTAAACGGATTGACGGGGGACGGGGGTTCGGATCATTCGTAATGGTGCGCGCGTGGCAGTAGGCAGTACAAGTTCCCGGTACGAAATGGACGAAATGGAGGAAATATGCAATGGGTACGTACCTACTCCGTACTCGACGAGCCCAGGGAGGTTGCTCCTGTCCCCTGGAACAGGAGAAGCGAACAATCCCTGGTCGAACCCACAAGGCGCAACCTTATGGAACCTTACAGATCACCAAGCCTGCATGTAGGTACTTCTGACTTCTGACATGTACAGGCTACTCTACTACATAATGTACGCAGATGCGAGAACTGCGCGAATGCACCGATGCACGTAAGTCGGCTTCCTCTCACCGCAACAAAGTACACGCTACTATACACGCTACTACCCAAGACCCTATCTCCTAGTGCTGGGCACGCATCCGTGTACACATGTAATGAGTCGGGCCAAGATTTGCATAATTATTGATTCATACCAGCATCGCCGACCGCTACAAAGCTGCTTAAGTCATAAACCCGCTCCCACTCCGCATTTTACACCTATTAACCGCTACCTCCGTCTCGCTTCCCTGCATTGGTCATCGGAGACAAGAGACAAGCATTCATTTGCGAACAGGGGTCAGATGCGCAGATGCGCAGATGCGACCGTCTTCTACCTAGGTATCATTTGTTTTCCTCGTTCCTCGACATACGGTCCATCTGGAAAGTCGGGGACTGCTGACCGGATCGTGGCTTTGCCGTGACACCGCACATACGGGCTCTGCCACTTTCTCCAGCTGCCTCTGCCGCTCTTACTGATAGAAATATGCAGTCGGCCTCGCACCGTCATCCGCCCGTGAGACTCATACCTAATCGAAGATATCCCCTTCGCATTTTTCCGATGGTACGGCACGGCACAACGTTGCAGAAAAGGTACATACCTTCATTCTACTCGACTCTAGGTCTAGAATGGCATAGGATAGACATCTAGCATCTTACTCCGGATACGGGCAACACATGCCGAGCTATCTCAGTTCGGTATACATAATCAATGTTTGCAGTCGAAATGATACTAATCAATATTGTGCGATGCTGATGAATCGGAAGTCTGTCGGGATTTCTCAGCAATGCGCACTAACATAATCCGGCAGTTTACCGGGAGTCAGGTCTGGTGGATAAAAGGTGTTGGTGCCGATTAATAATTACGCCGTTTCGCATTTTGTGCTAGACGAGGCATAACCATATCGCCGAGGCCTTGATCGGTCGGCCCAAGTCAAGTCACGATCGGACTAGGGACTATGTACATAAGGTGCTAAATTATCCATGCCGCAGTCTAGTACGTGTACGATGCGAATCATTGAGTCAATAGCCAACAGTTCCATCATGTTCTTCGAGGCATTATGGCATTCATATCAGAATAAGTTTCCGTTGAGTT
The DNA here is from genome assembly GCA_022495205.1 of Hypoxylon sp. FL1150. Classification (NCBI taxonomy): domain Eukaryota; kingdom Fungi; phylum Ascomycota; class Sordariomycetes; order Xylariales; family Hypoxylaceae; genus Hypoxylon; species Hypoxylon sp. FL1150. Next base: position 238,872 of record MU376203.1, on the reverse strand, counting down.
GGCGATCAACTGCGCATTATGACTCTTGCATCTTGCATCCCAACGCAGATGCGTTCATTTTTATCACTATCACACCTCTCCGGATCTCCGTTGTCTTGCCATCACTTATCGCTAGCTGGCAAGGTGAAAACAGGAGCTGTAAACAGAAACAACTGGATCTAGAACAGCAGGAGCAGAAGCAGTAGCACGAAATGCACTCGATCGCGATCGATCAACAAAAGCACATGCATAGCAATTCCAAGTAAACCAAAAACCCTGCAGAGAAATAATAGGGGGAAACCGAAACAAAAAAACCAGAGTATATCAAAAAACCTGTATGTCATATCAGAGAGCCTCTCCTGCACGAAATGACAAATGTGCGGAAGAATAAAAAACTGGGCATTTATTGTGCCTGTGCTTTTCCAATCACTTGGGGTATTTGTCACAAGGCACGGATGGGACATCGGACACGTAGAAGAATATCCGCCCTCATTTACTTAACTAAACCCGAATTCCTGAAGGCATCCTTCATGCCCTAGGGGTCTTAGGAGCCTTAGGAACTCGGACCCGTCCCAATGCCGCTATCCCGTGGTTATATCCACCACAGGATCTTGTTTCGATGTTAGGGGGGAAACCTGGCAAAGTTGTCGCAGTCGTCACAATCACCTGAGCTAGGTAAGTGATACACACAAAAGTGCCCAGCAGCTCGGTCGCGGACTCTACGTAAGGTATCTACGCAGTTAAAGTGCAAGTTGGCTCGGTCAGGCTTCGCGACCGAAACTCGAAACACGCGGTTCATTTTGACTTGACTACACGCTGGCTAGTCGTCCACATGGCGGCAGCTACCTATGTAACCAAGACGCATGCGACGCACACTAAACCCTGAAAAGACTGCGTCACGGGGCTTCGTAACCTGTCTTGCGTTCGTTTGTTCGCAACTTTAGACTTCAAGACCGAGAGCGATAGGTAGGTGAACGAAAGCGAGGGGTAGGAAAACGGGTCGCGGGGGAGGACCAGATGACAAACAGTACCTACTTCCGCATTCCGTCGGGCTACAGGAGGAATTTGGGGGGGGGGGGGGGGGGGGTGTGGTTTTTTTGATGTTTGTCATACGAATAATGTTAGTACTGGGAGGGGAGGTGGATATTGATACAAGGCAGAGAGAAAGCAATGGTGATGG
>MU376203.1:0-237703 GCA_022495205.1 Hypoxylon sp. FL1150 | reverse complement strand
GAGAGCGCTGACTTTGAACTTCGCGGAATGGACCAGCTGGACCGTGAGTTTGGCGCGGCTGTGGTCTTTTGGTTGATGAAGCGCATACGTCGATTGATTGGACGGCGAGGGTCTATTGCTAATACAAGTTTCGAGCATAACTGCATTGTTTCCGATACGACCTCATTAACTACTTGGAGAACAGTAATACCCAGTACCTAGGTAGATGGCATTGCTGCCTTGTGCTTGTTCAATGATTTGCAAACGCGAAACTGACGATGTGGAGAGAGGTATCACGGAAAAAGTACAGCACATTCCGTAAAGGAGATATTAGGCGCCGCTCAATTTTATGAATATCAGTTCCACTTAAAAGACCCAAGCAGCCCCTGTTAGCTTACGGCACACGCAGGTACAGAAGGTACAGAAGTACCGCATCATAGGGCTGAAATTACATTAGGTATATCATGTACATCACGTACGAGCACTGACAAAAACCCAGTCTGCCGGAAGTTCAAACACAGCCACAGCCCGTAAAGCCCAATGTCTTGGTCCTCCGCATAGATATTACCTTCCCCAGGATCTTCGTCCAATGCCCGAGCACCCAGCAGTATCCCGTAAGGTAAGAATCCCAATTCATCACCTTCGCCGATGTTCTGCCAACGCCGAGTCTCGCTACGGCCCATCCCTATAAGGATGAGCCAAGAGCTTCAACCCCCTGGGTACCTAGGGTATCGTCTTTAAGGCCCTGGAGATTGACGATATGTGGCTTTGCAATTTCGAGATCGTAATATCCGGTCATTTAAGCCAATACGATCGTGCGACAGGCGAAACCAATATTAAAGGGCCCTGTCTAACCTAATAAGGACTACCAAGGTCATGCCTTACCTTGCTGCCTAAGGTTGTTGCTATAACGACCGTAGAATATATACTTGATTCTTTCGCCGGCAGATGAAAGTAGGCTACATGACGATGGGTTACGAAGGATTCTGCTACCTCGCAGGGTTTTTTTGGTTGATCATGTAATCAGATCGTGCACACGGCATAGCATAGCCATCGTTTCTAATAGGCAGCGCAAGGACCTCTAATCCTCCCGAGACGGCGATGACTCGATGCCGTAGATCAGATCTAATGAGCAAAACGGAATCGAACGAGGCCGGGTTACATACAATTGGTCCAATGTCTCCGAAAATTTGACGAGGCTCTCGGAGACATGTCATACCGACTCACTACCACCTCGCTCATAGGAGGTACACATAAGTACTCTAGACTAAAAGATACTTGCTCACTGATAAATCTCACTAATAACTCCCAAGAAGACTTCGGTAGCAGTGAAAGGATCGCCATTTAAATTAATTTGCATTAAATAGGTAATCTATTCTTGTTACTGAGTAGCTCTATAGCAGATAGGCAATCAACTGTAAGACTAGGGAGAGGGTCGAGAGGGAGGGTTGCATAGACAATCTTCTTTTTCTGACCTTCTAGAAAACCTTCCAGAAGGCTTCTCCTGCGTGCATTACACGTGGTGGGACCTGCAAGAAGCAGCCAGTCAGGTCGCGACGCTGGCTAATCATCGCGCAGATCTGACACAGCCGGGTCCTAGCTCGCCAAATGGAGTCGTGAAGGGCATAGCAATATTATGTACTTATGAAAAGGCAGGCTGACATGAACCCTTAGTCCGAATGGGGTCGTCCGCATGCGACCCTCACTTTCTTCTGGCCCCTTCGAGTGCGAGTGGGATGGGCTGCTATCAGGTATCTTGGTTTCCCCCCCTTTTCCCGCGCAGATGCGGCGTTGTTATCCGGGTCCACACGGAGGACATCGTCGAATCCTCCAGGCCCTCTCCGGTGTGTGTGCTAACTAACATTGCCGGTACCTGTGTTATACTCGATATCAATTGGCTGGCGCGAAAGGGACAAAGGATCTTGTTGTGGTATTCTGTGCAACCCTCCCTCTTCTTCGCGAGTGAGGAAAAACGTGGCATCCACGAGCCCTGCATTGCGACCCCATCAAACACTCCGGCTCTCCAATTTCCCCTCTGACATCAGCATCCGCACACCCTCACGCCAGCCACATTCTTCCAGTAGTGTATGTTTTTACCAGGAGGATCGTGTCTCCTACACGTGGCTGGCCTCTGCCGAGATGGAAAGAGACCAAGGAGAATCCACGCCTGCACACCATACCTGCTGCACTCCTATTCTCTAACAGGTTCAGATTTCTATCTAGAGCTTCTCGTACTCCAAAGACATCGTGTAGCGCTGCAGGAACCGCGCCTTAAAGCTGCAGCCTCCGGCCTCATCGGCGGTTTTCAAACATACGAATGCCCCCGAAAGCCTGCTTGATGAGGGCGTTGCAGGCAAGACATACAGAGTGCCATCGTGGCTAACCCTACCTTCCACGAGGGATAAGAAGACAAAGGCCGTTTGGCTAGGCAGTGTAACCCAATTGTCTCGGTCTCCTTAGCTGCGCCCAAAACATAACCAGCTTGCGGCGTGGTACGTGACGATATGTATGTGCGGATCGTGATCCAAGTAGATGATGATACAGAAGAGCGGCAGCGGGGAGCCGTGTCAGGAGTAGCTCACAACCTTAGCCCATTGTTGGTGATCAGGCTGGCCCTGTTGATCGCCCGCCAGGAACCATCTAACAAGCACGGCATTTCGTTTTTCGGTACCTCTTCCTCTTCGCGGACTTCGCAGGGCTGCCGGGGCATAGGAGGGGCGGGCTTGCGGGCTTCCACCCTGGTCTCTCCGCACGTGGGCGAGACTGAAGAATCACTAAGGGAGCTGAGGACCACTCGTTGCTACGCTACAACCACAGTACAGGCGGTACAAGCGAAAGTTAAGGCTCAGCTAGCCTATGAATGCCCCCAGCATGACCCCATTAGGCAACTGCGTACTTGTTGATTAGTCAAAACTGTCGTGTCACGGTAAGGTACGTAAAATGCAACTCTATCTGACAGTTTCTTTCTCCACCACTCACTTTTGCTATGTAATCACGATGATTACACATCAGCAGAAGTAGGTAGGTAATTTGCGAGCCTAATGCCCTTCGTGGGAAGGGATCGGCATAGTGAATCATAGCTGTCCATTGGTAATCAGAATTCATTGGCTTGCCGTCATGCCGTCTGCCGTCGGGTTGAAGCTGCGATGCCTAGTAGGTAAATGGCTTTGTATTGTAAAAGCATCGTCATCCAGACCGGAGATACTTGAACAAGCCACAGGCAAAAGCAAACTTATGGCGTCCCCATCTAAGACCGTCCAGACTATCGGGTCGACGGCTCGGGCCATATAGTCAAGAACGAGTTCAGCTCCCGCCCACGCTACTCTCGCTATTGAATCGAGAGCATTAAGTCCCATTACCTTTTACCATGGTATGCTTTCTCTCCAATCTTAGCTTATCCTAATGGTGTCAGATATATCAGGGTAGCTATATGCCTTATTATCGTACTACGCCTTTCATGAGCTCCATAGTTCATGCCCTTGTGTCTTCTCACGTCAGAGTAGCGGAGGATTGTATATGAGTTGTTCTATAGCCTTCGAGAAAGAAACCCGCCGTATAACGTAAAAGACCATATTCTCCATATTCCCAGGTTCCTGAGCCAATGGCCCGAAACGCTAGGCAAGAGTACATGTATGTACAATAAGCAAAAACGCTCTGACAAATTCATGGAGATTACCGTATCCCCCTTGCTCGCACGGGCGTACCGCGCCCATGGGACGACGAGAAGACGCCATAGCATCCCAATAGTCTGGGACGGCTTGCTTACGGCACTTTTGTAGGTTAGGGTACCTAATTTGTGAAGAAGGTACCTAACTAGCGGACGACATGAAGCCGCATCTGGAAATAAAGTAAACATGATCGTCGCTATCCCCTGTGTCAAATCAAATGTTTACTCCTCCTGACTAGATAGGCAGGTGTCATTCAATAGACTATGAAGTAATAAGAGATAAATGTGATGAAGATACGACGATCCGTTCTTCGCGATCATCATCGTCATCGCGGCTCTCTGATGGAAATTGCTCGTAGTTCTTACGAATAGCTAGCAGGCTAGGAGACTTTACTGATCCCGTGTTTCACCATTGACAAATACCGTACATACGACGTACTACATAGTAGTCTCGTCAGGGAGTGTATAAGGGACGGCTGTATTGTACCATGTCCATGTCCATACCTCGTACTGTAAGTGGACGCCGAGTCCCCTTTCTATTGGATATTGTATCCCCGTCCATTGAGTCGGCGAGGGAGCATGGACCATTGCGTAGTAGGTAAGAGGTAAGTACCTTAGTACATACGTCGTGGGAGGATCTATTACACCTAGGAATAAAGTACATGTCACCAGGGTCCGCAGGACGTTGTGTCAGAGGCTTGGGTCCCAAGCCCTCGGGTTCCAAGATTCTCGCTTGGGCACCCTCTATTCCGTACTGGTGTGGTCACCACCTCAAGGCCCCCCTGTCGCCCCCTCGGCTGCTGAGACTCATCAGCCAGCCATCATTTACGAGCCGAAGATCCTCTATCGGCTCTAGGTACCTCCTTGCCAGCTGTAGCAAGTCCATGGCAATGGCTATTCGCCCGGTTCGAAGTCCCCGGGCTGGTAGACTTGGACAGCATTTTCATGAAGCCATATGAAGTACATAAGGACCCCTATCTTCGCTAGCTGCCGACGATAACGGCGATGCCTGCTAAGCTAGTAGCCCTACCCTGTCGTGCTGTCGGGTTAATAAAGTAAACGAATGCCGTAGCTCCAAGTCGGAGATAGTCTAACACGCCTATATCCCGACTCCGCCCGTTACTAGGTACAGGGGGTACGAAGCCGATTTGCGTTAACCCCGTGTATATCCGCCCGCATGTCATGTAAGGATCGACATCCACGTCTACGGCAGTCGAGCGAAGCGAATATAGACAAGTTGATTGTGATTTATGATACGGCGCAGCAGGTGATGTGTATTATGCACAGCCGTTAAGGCTGAATGAGGGCACCCCTAATGATTTTATCATTGCTACCCAATCTATAAGATCACTGAACCTGTTTCCCCCCTTATTTCCGAAACATAGAATAATGATGGTAATTATCATCACCCGAGCCGGAGCTTCTTCCGCTTCCTCTTTCCGCCCACCTCCCGGTGCTCCTCGATGTTTAACAGGGCCTCGCGTTTCTTCTCGCCGACCTCCTTCATGTGGTCGCGGATGAACCGGCTCTCCAGGTTGACGCCCTCCTCCTCCCACTTCTCCAGTTCGCGGCCCACGCGCGTCTCGATGGCGTGGATCCGCTCCACGTCGCGCTGTCCGACGAAGGTGACGGCCTCTCCCTTTCTTCCCGCTCGGGCCGTACGACCCACGCGGTGGATGTAGTCGTCCGGGTCCTGTGGTACGTCGTAGTTGACCACGAGGCTGACTTCGGGGATATCCAAACCTCGGGATGCGACATCGGTGGCGACGAGGATGCGCGCCGCCGACGCCCGGAACCGTCCCAGGTTGTCGATGCGTTGGCGCTGGGGGAGTCTAGAATGTAATGATGTGACTCGATGGTCGAGCAGCCGGAGAAGATGATGGAGATATTCGGCTGTCGACGTCCGGTTGCAGAATATGATAAGTGATTTCTCGATGTTGGCCTCCGTTAGTAGGAATGCGTGCAAGTAGTACTCTTTATGCGTGACGTTGACCTGTATGTACATCATGTCTAGAGTCGTAGGCACCGCAAGCTTCTGCGTGTCAACTTCGCAAACGAAAGCCGGTTCTTTGCCAGGTTTCGGGGGCATATCCTTCAGCGCGCGCACTTCAGGTGTGATAGTAGCCGTAAAGAGTAGTGTCTGCCTTTCGGTGGACGGTGGCAGAACCCCTAAGCATTCTTCGATATCGGGTAACATGCTCCCGGGACCGCCAGCCGCCAACAACCGATCCGCTTCGTCCAGCACCACATATTTGACTCGTCGTAGGCCGCAGATGGTATCTTCTCCTGAGGAGCGGATATGATCTGCTAGGCGACCAGGAGTAGCAATGACCACGTGAGGCCTTTGGGCGAGAGCGATGGCTTGTGGGCGCATATCCGAACCACCGGTTACCAATATGACCTTAAGGGACTGCGGCGATGATATCGCCTTGAACTGCTCGTAGATTTGCAGGGCCAGCTCCCTCGTCGCGGTCAGCACGACCGCGTAGATGGAGCTCGGATCCTCGGCCCACTTCTGCAGGATAGGCGCGGCGAAGGCCACCGTCTTTCCCGAACCGGTCCTGCTCGTGCCGATACAGTCGCGGCCCTTGAGGATCTCGGGAATACACGCCTTCTGGATGCCGGTGGGCCGCTTGATGGCCATGTTGGCGAGCGACCGCACTAGCCACGGCCGCAGCTTCAGGGACTCGAACGTCGTGCCGCGGTCCACCGGAGCGGCAACGGTCGCGTTTAGCGGAACGGCTGCAGGCGGCAAGTCTTCCGGCTTCTTGGTCTGCACTGTGCCCGCGCCGCCAGCGCCGGCAGCCTTCCGCTTGATCCTGGACGGTACATGAATGGATGATGTAGCCAAGTCGAGGTCAGCTGCGAGACCTGGATCGGGGGAGAGCTTGCGTCTCTTGCGAGAGGCAGGACTGTCGAGCGAGTCGGATTCCGCTTCTGATTCCGACTCGCTCGTGGACTCAGCCTGTGAGCCGAGTGCGAGTGCTTGCACTTGGTCATCCGACTCGGACTCGGATTCAGCGGCTATGCCAGCCGCAGATATCGATGACGGCATAGTTTAGTACGCTGATAAGCCTGGGTTGGCTGATAGGCAGTCGGAGCGTATGCACTCGCAGTTTGGTGATTCCTCGTGACAGGAGAAATGCATGAACGGGAGTATCAAGTCAAGCGCTACCAATATTTCTGATTCTGATAGCAAAGTGAAAAAAAAAAAAAAAAGAAGCCAATTCGGACAGGGATTTGGAGATATGGGGTAAAGCCAAATCATTAAGCCAATCAGAGGAGATATTCTCAAACTGCACTAGTAAACGCGCGGCTGTTGGTGCAACCGATCAGCTCCACCAGGACCAGATTTGTATCTTATTGCTTCGTCCAGCTAGGATCGACAACAGCTTCTTCGTGTTTATTTTGCTCGTTTTGCGCAAGTGCATCATGCAGTTATGTTCCATCTACCTTTCTAGGTGCTTGAGAAAGTTTAGGGACCCGTGACCCTTCCATTACCTACATCCAGAGCAGAGACAACCAGAGCTAGAGCTGTCGGATAGGGGAAGACAAACCCCCGGGGGGCGCTTTTAGTACTATTCTATTCCTTACCTTACAGCCTTATGTCGTGATAAGCTCAAGCTCCGACAACGTATTGCGATCCAAGGGATATCAGCCAAGCTAGAACCAAGTCTCGTCTTGTTCTCTCGAATCCTAACAAGCCCTTGGCACCTTGAACTGGATGCTCGGCACGACGAGAAGATGAGAAGGCAATCCTATGATCCATGATCGGGTGCCATCACCCTTTGGACCCCAAAATGCAAAACTTCAGATGGACTTCCGGGCCAATCTTTTTCAGCCTCGTGTCGCTTCTCGACCTTGGGGTCCATGCTGTCTCACCCCACGGCTGCTTCGACCCCAACAGGCTAAGGCATGCCTTATGCCCTTATGCCTCGTAGTAATTACTTCCACATGTTTTTGGTGCACAACTGGTGTAGGGCTACAGGCTACAAGCTACAGGCTACAGGCTGCAGCTACATGAGGAGAGGGCACTCCGAGTCAGGGTTTCACACAGCATCTACACCAACTACATTTGCAGTGTCTTACCATTGTAGTATCGTAACTACGTTGGTACCTGCAACGAAACATTAAGCAAGGCTTACTACCCACGTTGCGGCGTTCCTCGCTATTCCCTCCTTGGTTGCCGACTCTAGACAGAAATTTGAGATAATCTCGCCTACTCCGAGAAAAGGACAGGTACCAATCTTACTTAACTTCTCGCTTGTCTGACACGCCATCGAAGCACGTCAGCCATGCTGCCATAGCAAGGCCCCCTTCTAGTGTTTTTCATCAGGACATTACTCTCGACATCGGATGCCGCGCTGTGAGTGGTGGGCACGGGGACTCGCCTAGGGTGGGTCGGCGACGGGTGTGGATGGGGTGTGGATGGGGCCCTGAACTACTGTGTAAAGTGATCAGGGGTTCTCGTTGGAGGTGCAATGTTCCACGATTTGATTCCCTGGGACCAGTGGACCACCGCAAGACGATCGGTCGACCCATAGCTACCTCTCTCTCCCCTTGCGAATAGATGACGATCCTTCCAGAGTTGACCATTTGTCACATTTCAGGGTGCTAGGGGTAAGCGGCTGGGAGAGGTTACCCTTGGGTGCTTCGGGTGCCTTTCAATGCATATACATTGTATTTCATCTACAAATGCCTCTTTCCCTCCTGGTCTCTTGCGTTCTCCAATTTCCCTAGACATCCCATTTCACATCTCTCTCTTTCGTCACTGGTTTAACCGCCTGTGAATACTGAGCACCTTGTCTCGTATCTAATCTGAAACTTACATAGTACACCAACACCCGTCCACTGGCGGCTTCTGTCCGGGCTCGGGCCGGCCTTTCGATGCCTTTGTCTCTACCCCACTACCTAGTAGCTACCTCTTTCTCTTAACCGTGTACCGATCCGCCCATCTTGCTTATTACAAATACCTGCCCCGCGAGCCCCGTTACAGCACTCGCCCGGCACCCTCGTTCAGCACAGACGACAAGCTGCGACTATTGGCCCTGCTAGGTCACTGGAAACAGCCCAATCTACCAATCAATCCATCCCACATCAATTCGTTCGTTGATTGCTCCATCGTGGATCATTTGTCGCCCAATCTTTCAATTATCACAGCATTGGGTTTTTGGCGCTGGGGAATCAGAAAATACTGGTACCGGTAGCCTGCCTGCCTGCCTGCCTGCCTGCCTGCATCGGTATCCTTGCAGATAGCCCTTGTTTCTGATCTGCCAGCTCTACCAGTCCCGCCCTGCCAGTCCTGCCAGTCCTGCCAGTCCCTCATTTCCATTGCATTAGTCAAAATCACAAGCGGCAGTCTCTTACAACAATATCACATATCAGCATATCAAAGCCCAGAAATCCCAACACCAACACGCAAGTACCCCAACAGCAAGTCGAGATCCCCCAGGTCTGGTTTGCCCTTCTGGTTTGCCCTAGGTCCTAGCCAAGTCTTTTCTCCGCTTCCAGAGAGAGGGAACAGACTAGGAAAGCGACCTACTTCTACCTACCTGGGCTGGGCATCGAGCTTCCGTTGCAGGGGGGAGGGAAAGAGTTCTAACTACATACGCGCGGCACAAGCAAACCGCCTCCTCCACCCTCCCACACGACCATCTTGAATGCCTTTCTATCTTGACTAACTCGAACTGCGAAATTCGTTCTTTTTGTACGGTACCGAGTAGGGTCACAATACCCTCTTTTCAAACCGGTGTTACCAACAGACTTGACCCGTACGTCACTCAGATATATTACCTTGTGCCGTGTCGCCTCTGCTTGTCTGATCCGAGTCTTGTCGGCCGACTGTTACATACAGCTAGCTTCGGCCCTTTTATTTCCTCTTTGTACTTCAACTCGCGACCATCTCGGCAAACTACATACTGCATACTGCATACCGCATACCGCATACCTTTCGAGCACGCACGCATCCAGAGGCTGGCTGCGCAATCTGTGGATAGACAGTCGGACTAGCACAAATGCCCGATCACGAGAATCCCGCTCAGGCCTCTGAGCCTGTGGCCCAGAATGTAATTGATTTCCTACCTAAGTCATGACTCCCACCTCCCCTCTTATGCCCTTGCATCCCTCCTCTTCCACCCTACGTCAAGCGAAGCTTCCCCGCACGTGCGCTTGCGATGCTAATTTTCCTTCGCCCTGAAGCCTTCGACTGCCGCAACTCTAAGTGCGGCCGTCAGCACCTCTCCGCCGGCACCGACCCCGATCCCCATCATGTCGGCCTCTCCAGCCCCCCTTCGGCCCGCCCTCGCTGGTGGCAGACCCAGCGGTGCACGCACTCCGAGATTAGGGCTGGCCATTCCTCCCTCTCCCAATGTCAAACCCGTAGGCGCACCCGCAGGCAGTGCATCGCGCCCTCAACTCACCGTACATGTTGCTACTCCCATGGGCAGTACCGTCGCACCGTACGAACAACCTCGACCATCTGTCCAGCCGGGCCAGTCTGCAAGCGGTGGCAGCGAAAGCAGTGCGGCACACTCGAGGTCTGGTAGCTTCGGGCCTCTTGACGGGAGAGCCAGCAACCCCACGTCTGCAGGTTCACAGTTCTCTGCCCTCTCGTTCGCATCACAATATGGCATCGGCTCGAGGCCGCAAGGGACGCCCGATCCCACATCTGCCGTTGGCTCCATTTATTCCGAGAGAAGCGAGGGGGGTATTGGAATGGAGCGGGATAATAGCACGCAAGGGCTCGAAGATAGCTTCGACAAGCTTACCCTGGAGAGGGCACGGACTGCCGATGTGGATGAGCTAGATGACAATGGGTGGAGAATTGCCAGTGCAGAGAACAGAATCGTCGAGCTAGGTAGCCTGGGTGAGGGTGCCGGAGGCGCTGTCACACGCGCCAAATTGAAAGGGGGGAAGACCGTATTCGCGTTGAAGGTATGCTCCCTGTTCCCATTCCCTACTCCCAGCCTACGACACGAATAAGCTGACATAGGCAACTTGCAGATAATTACCACAAATCCGGATCCAGATGTCAAGAAGCAGATTTTCAGGGAAATTAACTTCAACAAGGAGTGCGCATCAGAACATATCTGTCGGTACTACGGCGTTTTTGGAGACCCGGCCACGGCCACCATCTCCATCGCTATGGAATTTTGCGAGGGTGGATCTCTCGATAGTATCTACAAGGAGGTCAAGCGACTTGGTGGTCGAACGGGCGAGAAAGTCCTAGGCAAAATAGCCGAAGGCGTTCTTCGCGGGTTAACTTACCTCCACAGCAAGAAGATCATCCACCGAGATATCAAGCCGTCGAATATCCTGCTCTGCCGCAACGGCGAGGTGAAGCTGTGCGACTTTGGTGTCTCAGGCGATTTTGGAACCAAGGGCGAAGCGAACACTTTCATCGGCACGAGTTATTACATGGCTCCCGAGCGTATTACCGGCCAGAGTTACACTATCACGTCAGATGTCTGGTCTACGGGAGTGACTCTTCTCGAAGTGGCGCAGCACCGGTTCCCGTTCCCCGCCGACGGAACCGAGATGCAACCAAAGGCGGGACTGATCGATCTGCTGACGTATATCGTTCGGCAACCGATACCCAAGCTCAAGGACGAGCCGGATGCCAACATCTTCTGGAGCGCCAGCTTCAAGTACTTCATCGAGTGCTGGTAAGTCATCGTGGTCGTGGTCTATAGTAGTAAACAGATGAAACTGACAATTGTCAATAGCCTTGAAAAAGACCCTGGTCGTCGAGCAAGCCCTTGGAGAATGCTCGAGCACCCGTGGATGGTGGAGATGCGAACAAAGCGAGTCAACATGGAGAGGTATCTCTCCCAAGTATGGGGTTGGGACGACGAAAATAAGTCGTGAATTGCGAAGAACAATCTAGAGCAAACTACATTACGGCCACCCACCCGGTATCAACAAGGGACAGTAAGCATGTAAAATCATGCTGTACTGGTAATCCACCTCAAACAACCTCTACCACGCCCGTCCCCCCGAAGCGGACGATGAACGAGATTACCACCCGCCAACACAAGGCGAATAACGAAAGTCAGTTAACTAGACGTACTTAGACTGCGAATGTTGAGAAGGCATTCTGGATAGCAAATCTCAGCTCGGATTAATGAAACTTGAGGGAAGCGGTTCGAGAAAGAAATCAATTGGGATACCCGGGGGGGAAAGGCGGAAGGGGGAGGAGAGGTACAGAGTCATACTGTTTCATCACCGTATATATCTACACCTGCCTAGCCTATCTAACCCGCGTCACACATATCTGTGGAGTTTGGTATGAAACTGGAGGACCTACGGGATTAGGTATTTTTGGTAAATATGAATAAACATTTATTACATGAATTGAAAGAGGACATGGTGAAGAGGTAGGATGAGTATTAAAGCGACCCAGCTCGTTGTAGCGCGGAGATAACTCGTTCTACTTAGTACTTTTTGTTCTCTTTCTATTCGAAATTGCTCTCACAGCCCATGGGGCGAAAATAGCATGCATGTTCCAACATCTTCCTACTGAACGATAAGGGCCCAAACTAAGTGACAGCATCACCATACCAAATATGTGCCCCCATACGAGAAATACCTCACATGTCGAGTTTGCTATCGACGAACAGGTAAAAATACATACTCTCGCTTGATATTATACAAGCCAAGAAAACTTTACAGTAATCTGCACAAGACCCAGAACCAAGTGATTCCGCGATTACATCACAACATCCCATGCCGGGTGTGCCATTGCTAGGTGCCTAATTCTAGCTCTGGCTAGGTACCTATGCAATATCAAACGCCTTAGGCCAATCCCGCGTCCATTCATCTCATCAGTCTTACCAACCTCCCTCACTCACTCCCTACCTCTTCAGCGTCTTCTGCTTCTCTGCCGCGACCCTATTCGCGCGGCCCTCGACCAGCAGCCCCTTCCTCCGCCTCACGGCGTCCATGTACCGCTTCGCCACGTTCTCCCTATCGGCAAGCTCGCCCAGGTCCTCTAGGTCGTCTTCGGTGAACGGCTGCCAGAAGGGGTCTTCGTCGACAAGCGTCTCGAAGCCGGCGAACAGTAATTGGGGTTGCGCGGCGCCCGACGTGCGCTTGCGCATCTCGTCCGCGAACCCGAAGCTCTCGGCCACGGGGACCACGGACTGGATGGTGAAGAAGGGGGTCCCCTCTTTCATCTGCTCCGAGAGGACGCGCCCGCGGCGGCGGGTTAGGACTTCGTAGACGCGGCCTAGGACCTCGGCTTTTTATAGGTTAGTAACGGACATTGGTTCATAAGGGATACACCATGTGAATGCTCTATGATGGTAGGTGGATGGTGAGGAAAACTTACTGCTGGCTTGGATCTCGCACGAGTACATGGCGAACATGAGGCGAGGCGACCAGTCTAGGAAGCCCTGGCGGATGCATTGCTGTACCGTCTTGATGACCTCGCCCGTGAGCCTGCCGAGACGGTCTCGAGCAGACGCCTCCTCGTCCGTAGCTGCGACTGTGAGATCCTCGATAATGACAGCAACACCTTGGACGGGCTCGTTACATAGCGGGCCCTGGTTCGTTGATAGTTGGAACCCATAAGTTATCTTGTCGCAGAAGTGGGCGGCCTTGAGTGACTCGTTGGCCTTCGGGCTGGTGTCATCCCCGTCCTGCTTCTCGGGGGCAAAAACCTTGGGGAAACATCCATCTTTGGTGGCATCGATCAACAAGTTCGGTCCAATTCGTCGTGGGCCGAAAGCTGCTATTTTGTCGATGACGCCCTTCCAACCCTCGCGTCCCTTGCCACTTTCCAAGGCATTCTGGAGTTGCTTCTTTAATTCGTCGGGAGAAAGACATTTTCCCTCCAGCACGCTCTCATCCGCTTCAACGCCCGTCTCCCCTCCAATTCCATCCTCCTGCTCGATTTCGTCGAGCGCATTCCGCTCCGCATACAGACGCTTGACAGAACCAGGGTTCTTCAAGAGGAATTCGGTGACGTTCACGGGAAGCGGCCGTATCCGCACTGTCATGCCGACCTGCTTCGAGTTCGTGACGCCGGCGACAGCTCCTCTTCCCAGTTCTTTATTAGCCGGCGGCTTCATCTCATCCGCGCGTACAATCGTCTCTCTATATGGCACAATGGGAGCGCCTGCTTGGATATCACATCTTGCGAATCTCTCCTTCAAGTCTGTTAGGCATCGTTCTAGATGCAATTCACCGGCCGTGAGTAGGACGTGCTCTCCGCTTTCGAACTGTTCGTACTCGGCACAGGGGTCGCTTCGCACAAGTAACTTCAGTCCTTCTATCATCTTGTCCAGGTCCGCTGGGTTTACGGGCTCGAGCGCGACTCGCACAATCGGTTGACCTGCCATGTTTACACCTGCCAAGTTAACGGAACCTTCTAATTGACTACACAAAGTTCCTGACTTTAGAATGTGGCCGTCGAGACCTCCGATGCCGAAAACGACACCAGCCGGGACGGAGTTGAGTGATTCTAAATTGCGGCCCATGAGCATATACAAGGCCGTAACGATAACCTTTCGTGGCTCAGGGGCCGCGTGGGGATTTGCAGGGGTGAATTTCGGCGTCAAGACGTAGAGTGAGTCGCCTACGGTTAGGGTGCCAGAGTACATTCGCGCGAATCCTATCAAATGTTCTGGGTCGATACTCTTCTCCTCGAGCTGGGGCACGATATCGTCTAACGCAACGCTGTCGAGGGCTACAGTAAGATCGTCCACTCCGTTGCTTTCGGATTGCTGGGCACGAGCCAGTTCCGCTCGCTTCTTCCTAGCTAATTCTCTGGCTTCTTCTGCACTCAACTGGCCTGTCCGTCGCTTGTTCTCCGGGAGCTCACTTTCGGGGATAGACACCATCTTGCTAACATATGCCACGACGGGATCGGACTTGGAAGTCTTGAAGTTGATCATGGCGTCCTTGACCAAAGAGTCAATGCGGGCTGCTCCGGGGGAATCTTCAAGCATCTCAGGTAGTCGTTCTGCTTGGGCTACCTTTGGTGATGGTAAGGATTCGACAACAGAGACTAACAGGGCAGTCGAGAGAGGCAGCCATGAGGAAAACACCGTTGTGAGTAGTAACCGAGGGTCTCTTGATCTGGCAATATGGGGTGGTATCGTGATGTTTAGTGATTTGGTAATCTTCTCAAGTAATGTAGGATCTCTACATAGCGTGATTAGCATATCATACAGATTCGAAAGAAATACCAACTTACCCCTTTCCGTGATCACCCCCTGTGGTTGCTTGATAGACAGCCCACACCTGCTCAAGCACGAGCTGAACAAACATGGGCTTCAAATTTCGCCCCTTTAAATGTTTCCTCCCCAAGACCTTCTTGGTCTTCGGATCTAGGTAGAAGTCTCCCCATAAGACCCTTTCCATAATGCTTCGTTTGATGCCGAGTTTCTTCTCATACAAGCTAGCAAATTGCCGGACGGTGAACGCCCAGCCATCAATAGCGCTGCTGAAAATAACGTTGTTCTTCTCGGGGGCGAAATATAGCTCTTCGTCGTCTCTCTCTTCGAATTGTAGATCTCCTGCTTCAGTCTCGACGTCTTCGATTTTGGACTCTTTAGCAGCGGCGGCAGCCACGCGTTCGTCCATTCGCTCTCGCCAGTTCAAATCTTCCTCCATACGCTCTCCTTGGAAGAAACTTCCTAGGACGGCGTTAACCTGCTCTAGTAGTTTGCTTAGGTGAACGTAGGCCTCGCCCGGTGTCATTCTCAACTCGGTCACCAGCCGGTCTATCTTGTTGATGACCAGGAGTGGTTTTAATTTCTCTATCCATGTCTGTCGGAGAACTGTGACTGTCTGACTGCAAACACCCTCGACAGCGTCGACTAGTACGACAGCGCCGTCGCATAGTCTTGAGGCAGTTGATACTTCACTGCTGAAATCGATATGGCCAGGTGAATCTATCAGATTAATCAAGTATTCCTTGGGAACAGGTGTGGCTTCCGGCGACGGTCTCCGCAGCATGGAGAAGTATAGCGAGATAGCGGAGGATTCCATGGTGATACCCCTAATCTGCTCATCGGGCCGTGAGTCAAGGTACCGGATCTTGCCGGCAAGCTTCGGAGAGATGATGCCATTTGTGGCAAGGAGAGCGTCTGTTAGGGAGGTCTTGCCATGGTCGACGTGGGCCAATATACAAATCTGATGCACGTTAGTATAACCAGTCATGACTTAGGAGTATGAGGTAGAATTTACATTTCTTATATCGTCTGCATGCTGCTGCAGAGTAGCAAGTTTTTCCGGGGTGACAACCGGCATCTTGAATGTGTTTGTATTCTAGGGAGGGATATGGCTTTTTATTCCAAAGGGTATCTGAGAGGTCTGAGAGAAGATTGGAGGTATCTGAGGAGCAAGCCGAGTATATCTCGTGATTGGATGTGAAATTCTGTATATAGTCTTGGAAGATTTATACTTTTCTCCGGGTGACTCAGTCTCTGATATTAAGGTTGTAACCGCGCCTATAATCTGAGTTCTTAAACTTAACCCTGTTTTGCTTTTATTGAGGGATATTTCCAGACTTTTTCAATCTTATCGTATCCATATGAATCATAATGGTTCATCCGTCATTGTATTGATATAGTACACTAATGCATCTGCCTCAGTTCCTCTACGGCGTGACGGCGACGGCGGGGCAAAGCAACATTACCGGATGCCCCTCATTGTTCTCAAAAAAAAAAAAAAAAAGATACCTATCGATAAAGTGATAAGATACTACTCCGTACCTAACACACTCTAAAGTCGGTACTCTAGTATTCATTTGAAAACCCTAATTCGCTTAAACTTCGGTTCTTTTTTTTCCCCTTGGAACCAGAGACCAGTGCCCAAAAAATTGCGACGAGCCCCTCCACCATCCAAAAAGTTGGGAAAGGCTTGGAGAATTTACGCCCCACGATACGATACCATCGTGACATCGACATATCCGTATCCCAAACCAGGATCTTTACCATGAGCGCATTGAGAAACGGCTCGGCGCCCGTGCGCTCCATGGAGGACGACAGCGATGTCGAGGAGGAGGCGCTCGTAGCCGACTACAGAGAGCAGGTTCAATATGAGGATGGCATGGAGGAGCTCGAGCAGGTCAACTCGTTGACCATGGCTCAGCAAGCCGACGATATCCAGTCAAGACTTGTCGCTGCTGCTCAACCCCTGGATTTCTCTGCGCCTCTCGAAGTCAAGTTCCAGAGCTACGATTCTTACTGCAATCTATTCCACTTTATCCTCAACTCCGATGGCCCTGTCGATTTGGAACCTCCCTCGGTTAGTTTCTGCCTTGTCACATAAGGTATCGCTAAAATAAGCTAATAAATGATACAGCATTATTGGGCTTGGGATGTCATCGACGAGTTCATCTACCAGTTCAACTCTTTCTCCTCCTACCGACTAAGGATCGCACGCCAGGCGCGAGACAACGAGGAGGAGAGACAGATCCTTCGCGAAAACCCGAATACATGGGGCTGCTATAGTGTACTTAATGTCCTGTATTCCCTGATTCAGCGATCACAGATCACCGAGCAGCTCGCTGCCATGAGACGTAACGAAGAGCCTGCCGCTGTGGCTGGAGATTATGGTTCCAAGACCCTATACCGAATGTTGGGATACTTCTCCATCATTGGTCTGTTGCGCGTCCACTGCCTTCTTGGTGATTTCAGCCTGGCGCTGAAGACGCTCGACGACATCGAGCTAAATAAGAAGGCTATGTTCGCTCGTGTCATGGCCGCCCATTTCACCACCTACTACTACGTGGGTTTCTCCTACATGATGATGCACCGATACGCCGATGCCATCCGAATGTTCAGCCACATTCTCGTCTACGTATCGCGTACCAAGAACTTCCAAAAGAACGCCCAGTACGACTCCATCACCAAGAAGAACGATCAGATGTACGCTCTGATCGCCATCTGCGTAGCCTTCCAGCCGACCCGCCTGGATGACACCATCCACACCGCTCTGCGGGAGAAGTACGGAGATCAGCTCCTGAAGCTGCAACGAGGTGGTCCCGAGTCGCTCCCCATATTCGAGGAGCTCTTCAAGGCTGCCTGCCCCAAGTTTATCTCGCCGGTTCCCCCGGACTTCGATAACCCCGAAGCCAACGTGGACCCGATCGACCACCACCTCTCCGTCTTCATGGACGAGGTCAAGACCAACATGTGGAACCCTACCGTCAAGTCCTACCTGCGCCTCTACACAACCATGGATCTTAAGAAGCTCGCTGGTTTCCTAGAGGTGCAACCCGAAGAGCTTCGCTCTTGGCTGCTGGTCAACAAACAGCGCACCAAGCAGCTACGGTGGACCGACCACGCCCTGTTGGATGGAGAATGGGTCAATGTTAGCGACCTCGACTACGCTATGCAAGGTGTATGTGTTCCCTTTTTTGTCCTACTACCGCTAGTTCCAGATCAAGCTTTTTTTGCAGCTGTCAAGCTTTTCAAGTACAACTATACTAACGGAATCTCGCAGGATTTGATTCACATCGCGGAAGCCAAGGTAGGACGCAAGCTGGTGGATTGGTACCTCCGCAACTTGGCACGGACGTACAACTAAGACTGTCCGGGGGGCTATTCTCCTCTCGGCACCCAGGGTCGGTTGCTCGGTAATGGTGGGAAAATGAGAAATGGCGAAGGGAAACGGGGGCTTCTTTCTCTCTGCCTCTCGCAGGTTTCGTCGTCAATTTGCATTGCATAGGCGTCAAGGATATATGTGTATGTCACTCTTCAGATCACATGAGATAGGCTAGCCGCTAGGTGAGCAAGTGAGTGAGTGGCTGGCAACAACCAAAAGAGTGTGGTTGTATAGAGATGATACAAGCGGCCCTAAGCTACTGCTTGATCGTCTAGTCTAGTCACGCGTACCCTCGAGCAGCTAATCAACGGAATGGAAATGTTTTTGATTCATTTGCGCACGCTCGCATTGCCCGTTTCGAACGTCTTACATGTAGAGATAGAAGTATTGACGGTTTACCCGAGCCTCCCACACCGGCAAAGCCGTCAACTCGCTTTGACTTCGCAGGATCGGATCTCGACACACCACACACTGTTCCCCCCAAAATAACCCTACATACGTACCTATCTGGTGAAGCTCCTTGCTACCTACATGCCTAACTTACCCCAGAATGGGGGGCCAAGACCCTAGACGCATGCAGACCCCGTTGGGCTTTGCGTGTGCATGTGAGATGAAGAAAGCACGTCTCACGCATTGCAGATTTCTTTTCCTTCTTTTCTGCTCTGTCGTCCGCGTTGAGAAAGCCGGCCGGCACGCGGATTAACTGACTGGGCCCTACCTATGTATATGTATATGTATATGCATATGTAGGATGGATGGATGGACGAACTTGGCGCGATGCGCGCACGCATACACACACACACACACACACACACACACACACACACACACACACGCATCTGTCTTTTGTTTAACGAGCAAGGCGTCCCGTGGCCGACGTTGCAGCGCGTTTTGTGTGTGTTGTTGTTGTTGTGGTGGAGGAGACTCCGCACCTGTCGGACTGGGAACGCTTCTACTATTGCTTTCCAAACCGGGAACCGGATCCAGGTAACGGGGAGGCGCAAATGTCTGCCGAGAGAGGGCGGGGGATCTGGTTGCAATGCTATATATCGTTATACCACCACGGGTAAGGTTAGGTATGTATGTAAGTTAGGTTAGGTAGCATACCTATCTGCAATTAGGAAGTCAGGCGAGAGCAATGGAAGAACAGACCGATCAGGTAACCGCTAGCTCTATTTTTTTGCTCTCCTTCTCTCCGTCTTTCGCTCTTGTAGGTATGGTACCCAAGTCTTGAGAGGATACCGGGAGGCCTCCCAGCAAAAAAATGCAAAAACTTGTGATTTTTTCCACTCGTCTGCTTGCTGCTGCCAAGCTTGGGGCCAAGAAATTTTGGTAAGGAGAAGAAATGGGCCCCCCGTTGATTTTCGATGCCTTTTCTCCTCGTAGCCACGTGCGTGCATTTTCCCCCCGTGCGAGTATGTATTGACTCGTCGTCTACTCTGGTATCACTTCCACCCACTTTCGATGAAGCTACCTAGGTAGCGACCCCTAGGTATGTAGGTCAGGTCAGGTCAGTCCAGCTGAATGTGACGAGACGCACGAAGCGCGCAGGGCTGAGGGGGGCGGCCAAGAGGCTTAGGTAGGGTATCTAGGACTGTGACCATACCCAGGTAAGGGTGCTAGAGGGTACGCTACTACCTATTGCGTTGCGAGTCAGCGACGATATATACGTACACGGTATACTGTATGGGGCAAGGAGGAGAGAGGATGAGGATGAGGTTTGTTGTTGCTTGCGTATAGTACATACCCGCCTACACAACCTACATATCACCTGTCGGTAACTATAATAGCAACTAATATCGTGACCCCATGCGCCTCCACTCCGCCCCCCGCGTTACACGAGCGAAGAACGGGGGGGCGGATGGGAAGAAGGATCTGCTTCTTGCTTTCTCTCTCTCAAGATGTGTTACCTCTATCCGCTTTGTCGCAACTGACACCGCAGGTTCATAACTGGCCTAGGTGCATTGTATACATGTGCGCCGTAGCACGACCTGAGCCATCCTTGATACAAACGATTATCTTGCGGTTCATCAGTCGATAGAGAAGAGAAAAGTCGGTCCAGTTACTCAAAGACATGCCAGATTATCGTGGCTCTCTGTATGTCTGTCTCTCTTTGGCGCCGCAACCACGCGGTCGGCATACCTGTGCCGAGTACGACGGCCAAGGCGGATAGTCGGCATCGCCTCGTACCGCTATGCCCTTAGCTTTCCGTGAGACGTTGTCTGAAGTTGTTTTGACGAAGCTGGGGTATTGCGCATGGTTGGCCGTAAAACTTCATCGTGGAAGCGTCTAGGTGGGGGAATCTATAAGTCCTGGTTTACTGCACGTATATCAAGATTGAACTTGTATGATTATAGTCCCGATATCTCGAGTAATCAGTGTAATGAGAATGACTCATGCGCGCTTTGTCCTACCCCATATAGTGTATAACGAGTGTATCAATTGTCGAAACGTGGGAAAGACTACACTGCTCAAACTGGGTAGTCCTCTGCAAGAGGTCTAGGTTAACGGTCGAAAAGAGTAAACTCCGGTTAGACAAGTTTCAACACCAAAAAGTAGTGGAACCCGATAAATCAGCAGCATCTTATTGCTTCATCTCTTCGCTCCCTGAGCTGCGGATAAGCAAGCTAGTGTAATGAGGGGCTGATGTACGCAAATCAAGTATATTAGGTAATTGCACCTTTGTGAGTATGACCGCACTTAGGTAAATGTTACCGCAAGTACAGGATCTTGCTCGTTGTGCCAAGTGGTAGAGCCAAGAAGCTAGATCCACGACGGGATGAAAAGGTGCATTTGCAACGGCGTAGCACATGGCCATAGACGAAATGATCTCTCGTATTCTTATAATATCGCCTAGTTGAACCGGTCTAATGCCTACTATAGCGTTGGTGCCGATAGCTAAGAAGCGCTTGTCTATATTCCTACAGCGAATGTCAATTCAAGGGACGAACAAAACAACCAATAGAGCCCTCAAAAGGTTTGTTGGGGGACGGCAAAATGAGCTGGGCATTCTACCGAGTCTTCATTTCGTCATTTATATGCAGTTGGGAAATAGGTATATGATTCGAAGCTTATCAGATGAGTATAAATCACTGCTTATCAAATTGCCAAGCATGCCCGACAAAAAGACATGTGATGCGATGCGATGCGAAACGAAACGAAACGAAACGAAACGAAACGAAACGAAACGAAACGAAACGAAACGAAACGAAACGAAACGAAACGAAACAGTCCATGTTGAAACTGTGAGGATAGTGATCAGCTCATCATGAGGCGGCGCCGTATCACATCAAGGGGACTGGACGCCATTACACGTGTGGCGGCGTTGTTACCGACGAGCGGCCAGAGGTTCAGTTGGCAAGTTAGTCGTCAGCTACGATGGCGGTCAAGCATCTTGGCCAAGAAAGCGATGGTGGTCTTAGCCTGTCAAGCTGCAAGTCGGACCAGGCTAGCCACATATGTAACTATATATTATCGTAGTGCAAAAGTATAGCCACCAGATTCGTCAATCTCTTAGCTATAGGACGCGGCACGCCTGATGGGTCGCGGCGTAATAATTCCGTTCGGGTATGGCGTCTTGCGATTCGTGAGGTGTGCGGTGAAGGGGGAGGAGGCTGATTACGTAGGAGGCAGCCGGGTACGTTGTAATTCTAGGAAAATATCGGGTTGATGCGGGCAAGGGAGTCGTCGCCTGTCTGCCTGTGCGGGAGCCACGAGGTGGTGAACCTGTGAGGTATTTGGTGAGGCTGCAGGGGAACCAAGATTTCTTGCATCGGTCATGGTCCGTGGCTGACATGGCAAGCATGAGAGACAAGGGTCGTTCCAGTTTGGTACACGGCCTTATCAATCGTGAGGTCAGTGCTCTGGTTTCAGCATCTCACCTCGTGCCTGTTTGGGTTTCTCTGTTTCGCTGTTTCGTAGGATCCCTAGCATGTGAGAATCGATTTCTACCCAGGTTTCTATCAGATTATACCCAAGATATGACACCGAGACAAACGGATGAATAGCCTCGTCTTGGAAACATGTCCACCAGTCCACCTACCGAATCGAAGCTGCGCCAACTGCGGATACTCCCAGGGCTACCTGCCGAACTGTTGTCCATCACTCAATGCGGCGGACAAATTCCCATTGGAAACCATGTGACCTAGGTTACTCGACTCCGTCTGTCTACCTAGTCTGGTAATCTGGAGAAATAGATAGGGGCTCTGGGCCTTCCCCTCCTCTCGCTCTGGTCGGGTAGCAGTGCCGATGCGACGAGATCTACCCTATCCGACAGGAAGCAATCGGGGAAATGTGCCTATGTAGGGAACTGCATCTGCCACTTTTCTTCCTCGATCGTGGTGGATGGCTGGTGTGAAACGGCTCGACCCGTTGGCTTCCACTACTTTGGGGCCCCCGGGGGCTGGCGGGTTGGTAGCGTACGTACCATGTAGCTAGACGTAACGCCAGGTACTACTACGGGACGGGGGGACGGAGATACCGGCACGCTAGATTTCCGTCCGTAATCCGTACCAGTGGCACGCCTTTCCGCCTCTTGAGTACCGAAGAACAAAAACAAGGAGGTAAAATGTTGTGGCTTTACCAGAACTACTGTCGTGCTACGTGCCCATCTTTTCCTCGTTACCTTTGGCGCAGGAGTTGCGAAGATGTGTCATCACAGTGGAAAAATACGTTGGAAAGGAAAGCGATCCTTGCCCATCATTGTCTTGGCTATGCGATATATGCGCCAAGTTCGCCAAGCGCACGAGATTGTATCACTCCCGGGTACCCTCTTGGAACTGGTGGGCTCGTCTTCCTTTTTGTGTTGGAGTATGTACATATGTGTCTCTCGGCTAAGACGAACAGGATGATCTTTAGCTATCACCATACATATTGTTCGAGAGTCGAGAGAACACGCAAGTTGCGCGGCTATGTGTAAGCCACATCGGTAGTTAATGTAGCGTGTCTGATAGGGAAAACAGGTCTACCATCCGGACGTACATATACAGCCCTTAGGAGCTACCTTCTGCATGTGGCCAAGAGCGAGGGAGAGAGAAGGATCGGAGAGGAAGACGAGGTTGAGGAGAGGGGTGTGTGTTCCTTCTTGGCCCTAACCCGCCGGTCTGGGAGTCCTAGGCGCAGACGCTGTGGGTTTAATGGATAAAGGCTTGGTATTATTAATTAGACGGTGGTACTGTTGTGTCGATATAGAAGACTAGCAGCACGATGACGAGTACAGAAGGTGGTGATATCGGTACCTATAGGCTGTTGTATGTGTCGTATGTGTGCTGCAAGACCGCGAGGGGAGTTTAACGTACATATTGAGTAGATGCCCTTTTTGGATACGGGATATCGAGGTTTGGAGAGCTTTGCTGGCCGATCTGACGACTACGCTGGCTCAAGGTCGCATTGGAGTGTCTGCCGTGAGAAGCTATCATTGGCCCGAAGGAAGAATATGGGAAGTAGAAAAAGTAAGACGAAAACGAAAGCCTCGAAACGTGAGATGAAGTTATTGAGAATTGCATAGTACCAGCATACTACAGACAGAGGCAAGATGACTTACATGTACCTAATGCACAAACTGAAGTTGCCAGGGTGGAAAAAGCCAGCGTTGTGCGACTACAAGGTATAGGATAGTCCCTAGTACCCTGCACTGTAGAACCTAGTATGGGGTACAGCAGAACTACCTTTCAGGCAATGGCAGGGAAGTGTGTTTTCCTTGTATGTGCACTGTACTCAGGTAACTTGTAAAAATAGGTAGGAAATTAGGAAACGCGCCGTCATCTGCCGCAGGGTTTAGTCTGTCTTGGCTCCAGCTTCTTGCTCTTTCCCATTTTTTCTATCTAGACTAGCTGTCTAGGTCGCAAGGATAGAAAGAGCTTCGCCCGGGCAGCAATAGAGCCTAGCCGTTTCCCCTGCCCTTTAAACACTTTACCTCTCAAAAGTAGCCCTTTCCCAATGGTCGCCCAATCTGAACTTCTAGACTTTTATCACAGTCGAGACGTGATGCCTGACGCTAATAGTAGCTTCCCATCTTCTCGTCCCTACTTCCTCGCCGAAACCGAAGCCTGACGCGCCAGTGCCGTCCGTTCCGTAATAATCACCTACGTTGCCGTCACTACCTTGCGTACCTAGTCATTATTAGGTAGTCACTACCTACTATATCACCGCCTTACTCATCTCATCTGTATCTCCGCGACAAACCCCCACCTGCTGCGTGCGCATACAAACTACACTCGTCGCCTGTCGCCTGCCGCATGCCGCCTTCTAGAGTAAACTTGTGTCAACGCCTCGTGCCAACCGCGCCTGAAACCTATACAGCCAAGCTTCTGTCAAGACAAGCCGCAGCTACTCGAAACCGCGCCAAAGAAAAGAACGTGCCTGCTTTGTACTTGCGTGATAGTCAAGCCACCTTGTCATAACGTACGACAAATCTATACTCGACCGATTCATCTCGTCCTCGAGCATTTCGCAAGACCTTACCGTCTTACCGTCTCATTCGTTATTACCAAACACCCAATAGAGGAACGCTCGTATCCGCAGCTAATTCATTTCCTCGCATTTTAGACAGCACACGGGCCTACACGTATCTTCTAATCGATAACGTGTCTTCTACCGCCAGTATCCTCTCGTTTATAATCTTCCTCGTTAACCCACGTGGTTCGTCGAAACGATCTTTTAAGAAGCAAATTTACTCTCGTTCCAACACTCGCCCATCAACCCACCTCGAGAACGGATAGCTAAGAGCTATCCCTTTGCATTTCCTGTCGGATTTTCCACACTCAATGCCGTTGGTACGAATCTTCCTCCGCCCTCTCACTGAGGCAACGTGAGCCAGGTATAGACGGAATTCGTGTTAGCGTTATCTTCATCACCACCTCTCAAAAGGGGAAACGGAAACATGTCGGGAGGTTTACCCGCTCCTGTTAGGAGCCCAGAAGACGATGTTTCTCCCAAATCGCTGCCAATACAGAAGAAGACGGATTACTTCGCCCTCGACAAGAAGGGCAGCGCTGTCTCTAGTACTTCCCCGCAAGATAGTGCTAAGAGCACTCCCCGAGCTGGGATAGCACAGCAAGCGGCGGCCGACATAAAAGGCAAGGGGAAAGAGAAGGAATTGGTCGAAAACACAGGAGATGCGAGCGCGACGACTCCGGGCGAAACGGCCTCTAGTACGGGGAGTAGTGGACCACCGTCTAGAAAAGGCTCCATCTCGTCCGTAAGTTGGGCACCTCATAACCCTTCGCTGCCTCAGGGCCGTAAGAAACCCCACGCTGGAAGTCGAATCCGAGCTGCTTCACCGCCGCATCATAGGTAAGTCATCATTCCCTCTCTACCTTTTTCCAAAAGCACCCACGCACACAGGGCCTGTGTGTGCCTCTCGCTTCGCTAGAGATGTAGGACATGCTCAAGCGAGGAGAAATTCCAACGTTGTTGCTACCAGTCTCGGTCGACTGGAAGATGCGGGATACAGCCACAGCTCTACTCAACCCAAAGGCTTGCTCTGTCTTTGTACATTACATCATGCACCCACCTTGAGAAGAAAGCTGCCGCCGTGAAGAAGCTTCTCCGTATTTTCGGGAAAGGACTGGCCCACCAGTCCTGTCATCGCCGTCGAGCGATGGACTGCTGTCTACAGCCTCGCATGATTCCCGAGGAAGAAACAGAGCTGCTCTTCGAAAGTGGTCGCATGTCGTCCTAAATCAGGGTCGCCCAAGCTAGTCCGATTTTGAATCGCGTGGTCAACTAAAAAATGTGCCCATTCGTCGAGTTCCCCCAGTGCTACCCCGCTCATCATACTCCCCACCCTTTGTCACAGGGCCTACCCCCGTACTTCGACTTTGTACATTCGACGTAAGACGATGAAGGCGCAGCACTGGGCATTAGTGGCTGCTGGGCTGGAAACTCCCTAGCATTGTTCTTGGCTTCTGAGTGATGAATATCGCGCAAAAAGGTGGCTCCATGGGCTCGATCTTGCTACATCACTAACCTCGTTCCTATTCCCGACTATTTTCTTACTATCCTGACTGATGGCAACTGAGACGCTAACAGAGTCCCCTCGCTCGCAAAGGTTCGAGTCACATGTAGCTTTCGACAATGTTCCCCTCGGAGACGCGACCGAATACAACCCCATCGCGTTTACGTTAAACTATCGACATGCGGGTTTCCAATTTAGAAGACGACACCGGACCTTTATGGTCGGTGTAGACGACAACTCGTACTCGGACCACGCTCTACAGTGGTTATTAGATGAGTTGGTCGACGATGGTGACGAGATAGTATGCGTTCGCGTAATCGAGACTCAGGTCCGCCTTACGAACAAGCAATACCAAGAGGACGCCAAAAGCCTGATGGCTTCAATTCAAGGAAAGAACTTCCAGAATCGAGCAATTAGTCTGGTTTTAGAATTTGCTGTTGGAAAACTACATAACACGTTCCAGCATCTTGTCAGTAATCCTTCCCTTCCAGGCTGACATTTTACCGCCTACTATCGCATTAGCTAGCCAAGTAGGGATTCTGAGACTGACTTAAATTGCGTTAGATCAAAATCTACCAGCCCTCTATGCTGGTTGTTGGTACCAAAGGAAGGAGTCTAGATGGCGTTCAGGGATTCCTCGTAAACCGAAGTTCGTTTTCGAAGTATTGCCTACAATATTCGCCAGTACCCGTTGTCGTCGTACGTCCGAACGAGAAACGTGAGAAGAAAAAAGCGAAGCGAGCGCACGACCCGTCTAGGCAAAGTTATGTGCAGATGCTGCTTGGACAGAAGCACGAGGCCGACAGTGAGAATAGTAGTGTGTACGAGCTAGAGCCTAACCTTACAGCGGACGAGGAAGCGCACCGCGTCGCAGTAGCCGTGGGTTTGCCAGCATCTTACGACCCGACTATTAAACCTATCGACCCGGCTACCCTGCTGAAAAACTACGGTCGTCGGCAACCAGCGGAGGTGTCCAAGGAAGCTTTGGCTATAGTAAGCAAAGGGGGCCTTCCCGCTGAGAAAAAGCCGGCGGATCGTGAAGAGTCAGAATCGGACTCCGAGGGGGAGTTTGAGGCGACGCCTGGCGATGAGCTACTTAGGAGGCAGCGACTTCACAATATGGAGTCGAACGAGGGTGCCGCACTCAGAGCCGAGGGTAGGAAACTCAGTTCTGGTTCTGCCGATAGCGACGAAGATCCACCGGGCGGAGGTGCCAAGACATGACGCGATCATCGCACATAAGGCATGAGGCACCAAGTCACAACCCGACTAGGTGTCATGGCATCTCAGTCCTTTTCCCACCTCCCTATCAGTATCGTGCCTTTGGCTATCTAGCGGAGTAGGACAGCGGACGAGGACTGGATGGAAGTTATAACAACATTCCCCCAACGTTAGTCCACGTAGTTGCTATTTTGAGGAGTCGGGATCATTTTGCACAGGCCCCTACCTGAAGCATGGTCTCGAAGAGTTTGCGTTGCGGCGGGATTGGAGGAATGAATACCCAAGTTGAACTTTTTGAGCGTTATACGCATCATAATGCCAAGCTCACATTTTGAGTGAGCGTAGCTAAATCAGAAATCAAGTACCTCCCCACAACTAATTAAGTGAGAAAGTGATGATTATGAGTGAATTGCCCACGTGGATATTTGATGTGAGATGTACTAGACCAACAGACGGTGTTTAGGGTATTAGGGGCCTGCTTACAATTCCGGCATTTCTATAAACAAGGACAAACTGGTAAATATATTGAGGGGGGTGATGATAAGTAAGAGGTTATGAATCTTTTATACGTTGATTATTATATGCCACCGGATCAAAGCTCTATCCAACATTTCCTATAAGAAGGGATAGTCACCCCCTTTCATTATTCGTAGGGATTTGTTAGTGTGGTTATATAATACCATTCTATGAAAGGGAGCCAATCTTTTCTCCTATGGATTTTCCATGATCAACGACATGTTCGCCGCTAGACCAGTTCGATCCACTCTAGATCTTCCCAAAGTCCATTTCCGCTCCTGGACGGCCATGTCTCGCCGTTAACGAAGCCGCTGATCCAGCAGGGACAGACGAGCGTGTGTCTTCCCGGCTGCCCGGGACACTTGCGGACGAGATACGGAAGCTGCTCTCCCGGCAGCATCGCAACTTCATCCCCTTCGCGGACCGCCAGCGTCGATATGCCAACCCTGCCGCCTTCGATCGCGAAGAGAAAGCGGCTGCCGATAAGCCGCAGGAAACCACCTATGGCTACGTACATGCCCCAAAATTCCGTCTCTACGTCCATTCCATAGCCATCTTCCAACCGAACTCTCTGGAGCCATGGCCGAATCCCGTCTTTATCCTTCAGTATCATTCAGCCGAGCCGCGGATCCCAATACGCCCCCGAGCTGAAACAAGGATCTAGACTGGGGTTTTCTACAATTTCGCGTGGGAGTAACGCCTCGCCCGGAGGACATTTACGTATACGAAAGAAGTCCTAACTTTGTATTATCAACATCCTCCTTCGTCATTCATTACCCTTGACAAACGATGGATCCCCCTCATCAAATTGCATCTTGGCCTGGACAAAGAAGGAGACGAGAGTCGACGATTCCAAGATGCTACCGTCTCCCACTCGGTGAGCTGCAACGTGATGCTAAACTTCCAGCTTACGCCGATGAGAATAGCATCACCCGCGACCTCGTTCGCGCTATCCGACGATGGGAAGTTTTAGACGAGATAGTCTCTAATACAGTGATGATCGGCCAGGTTTACTGTGAAGAAGTCTATATCCTGGCTGAGAATATAAATACGAAGGGGTTTAGACTGAGCTGGAGGGTAAACTTGCCGGCTTTAGAGTACGGGAGTGCCGGTACAGCTCCTCCTAACAACGCCCGCGCCGAACTCCCGGTCCCTTAGCTCGGAACCTTTTCTCTTTGTTCCACTTAGAGAGACTCGGGCGCGTGGAAAAATTTTGTCTCTGTAGCTACGTGAGACAACTGATACGTGTCGGAATACTCCGAATGGTAGAGCCAGCCACGGTAGGCATGCGTGCCTTCCGACTGAGAGCCTGCTCCGAGGAGAGTATATGATCGGTACTTGTCTGTTTTAAGGCTATTAACAACAGCCCAAGAGATCCAATTTGCAACGAACTTTGAGACCTGTGGTCATCGAAGATAAGTAGAGGCTAGGGAATATATTGATCGCTTCTTTTGAGTGTCGACTCATGGTAATTCGGCCCTCGATGTTTCTGACAGAAGATTCCGCCGTCGATGGTGGCACCGTAGACACGAAATAGTTTTAATACAAGCTTGATAAAATGAGTGATCTTCAATTATCGTCGCTAAGACTTATTGCTTCGCCCTCGGTAGTTCAACGATCTTCTATTGATCTGATAAAATAGATGCTGCTCGCGATACATGGTAACGCTGCCACGACACTCTCGGAAGGTTGCACAGCTGCTACGGTCGGGTTCCTAGGGCTGATGGGGAAAAAAAAAAGGGCCAATTCATCATGCAATAGGTTTTCTTATGCAGTCTTACTCGTTCGTTTCAAACATAATACTTGTTAGCTATATTACAAGGTCAACACGACTATCGTTATGCAGCTTCTGTCTTGGGACGTATATAACAAACTAATTAGAGAGCCAGCTTCTCATACACAATATGACTCCTCGCTCCTTTCGGAATAACCGATCACCTCTGTATTATAAACTTCCAGTCGGAATTAACACAGCACTATCGAGGTACGTATCTGAGAAATCCCAGCTCAGACCCAAAGCCGCCCTCGCGATGCTCCCTACAGAACAAAAATAACAATATAAATATATGTCAGCAGCGACTATCTAACAGCGAACCCAGTACGAATTTTTTTGCAGGTACTGCTAGCGAAAAAAGGCTGCTTATACCACTCTCGGCACACGTAAATGATCAGGACATCTTAGGAGAAAGGAGACTGAGAGAACTGATGATAAGGAATGGTGCCTTGATTCAAAAAAAGAGAAAGGAAAAGGAAAAAAAAACGAAGTCGCTGAGAACTTATTAAGAAAAGGTTAAGTGGATCCAAGAACGCCACATGTGACTGCAGGGAGGCTTGCTTATGGTGGCTGAGCCTAGGTAGCCCCTCAAGTTCAGGTTTCAAGTTGTTGAAGCATCGTGAGCCATCTTATCGTAACATACCATGACTCGCCCTCTTCTTAAAAAAGAAAGCCAGCGCTCTTTGTGAAAATGGAACAGTTACAGGCACGAGTATTATCATCAAGATGATATTTTTGGTGAATTACGATATGTCGGGTTATGCGATGCTAATCCCCAAGTCCCTAATTCATCCATCTCTTGATTGAGCTACAAAGGCAAACAATGCTGTACTTATTATACATGTCTGAAACACCAAAGTGTGCATCCAAAGTTGCGTCCCTTGAGTAGAGGGTCATCCCATCTTGAAGTGAGCTGAACATGCTTAAACCTTGCCCATATGCATTTAATCCTCTCGCAACAAAACTCCTCCCATTCCGTGCCAGACGCCACCGAGTATGCAGAAAAAGCCGTAGGGATGCGAATATGAGATTCAATTACTTCGAGTTGCCCAAAGCAAAAAAAAGAGTAGTCCGCGCCAGGGTATCTTGTCAAGACCGATGGCTCTATAGGTCGCCAGAAAGTTCCGATGATGCCCAGTACACCGTAAAACGCCACCGAAAATGTCCAGTTATCGTGTACTTTCCTTTTTCAATTGAGAATTCGGCGACATTATGCCTTGAGGTCCGAGATTGCCCTAGTAACCTCTTTGGTCGCTATCTTCTCGAACCGATGCCGGGCATCTTCGTTGAGAGAGTCATCCGAAACCTCCTTGTATAACTTATGGCTCAGGTCGCGATTTATAGAAGCGTACTGATCTGCCGTGATATGTCCGGATTTCCAATGAGGCTTCAGAGCATCTTTAACAATGCCACTGATGCTCTCTTTCATCTCGAACGGCAATACTGCACGGGTGGGTGAGCTTTCTTGAGGTCGTGGTAAATACCTTGCTGCCTGCTGACGCCGAGGTCGAGGCTGTCGGATCTCGGGAGAGCTGCCATTCGCCGAACCGTTCTGATGGTGGCGTGTTTGCTGGCGTGATCTTGACTCAGAATCGCTGTGCTCGCCGTTTTGATTTCGATTTGCCAAGAAATTTGAAGGCGGATAAATCGGTTCAATATGCGAACTGAGCGACAGGGTTGGCGATCCTGGGCGATCACTCGTTGCTCGGGGAGGCGGCGTAAGCGAAAGAGCTCGTGGACTACTATAGGCAGAGGGAGATGGCGATGAAGCGGGCGATGACGGATCCGTTACCGGCTTGGAAATTCCGAAAAGCGTACGAACGTTCTCGTCATCCGAAGGCGTGCTTAATTCAACTTCCTTTAGCAAAGAAGACAGGAAAGATGGAGCTTCCCCATTGATTGGTAAGGGCGAAGTAGGACTTGATGCGCTGGGCCCAGGTCTACTGGGTATGGATGTCGATGTCGATTGCTCAGCCTGTACCGGGCGCCCATTGGATGATGAACCTTCACCAAGCGTAGGGGCTCGTCTGGTACGTGGTCGCTTAAGCTTGCGCTCTGGCTCTTGCGGGGGTTCGACTGGAGATGCCGTTACAGAACGAGATTTCCGCTTTCTACGTGTTGGAGTTGGATGATCTGGGTTATCAGCTTCTATGGCTTTCTCTAACGCGCCCCAGGCCTGCCTTTCTTCACGTGTCTCTTGAGGCGGTAGTGGCGGCTGCGGTCGCGGCCGCGCAATGGGCGAAGGAAGGATGTTTGAAAGATTATTTGCGAATACGTCGCGAGCTCCAAAGCGGCTGGCGATGTTGAGACGCTGTTGCCATCTATTGTACTCGGCTCGGCTCCTTTCTCTTTGCTGCTGTGACCGTCGGTAGGTCCGCAGAGCTTCATCGTCGTCGTGGTTATCAAGATCGATGTCCAATGCATCCCAGACCCGTCCAGCTATCTGGCCCCAAGCTCCTTGCCACTCGTTTGAGCGAGCTTGACGCCTGGCCCGTCGCATAGTAGCCTGCGTGCGTGGCAAGTAATCGGAACTTCCGTCAGAGAAGTCAGCTACCTCTGCTTCTGGATCCTGAAGGAGCTCAGCTCTGGCAGTAACGCATTCCATGCAGAACCAGTGCCCTCGAGGGATATGATCAAGATCGACGCAGTATGTGTGATATGCACTATCGCAGCCGTCACAGAGAAGGAGAAGTTCCTCGTGGTCGGCTCGGCTGCACATTGGGCACACCTTGTCTTCTTCGACTTCGGGGTTTTCGTCTAGCCATGCTTGCGGGTCGAATTCTGCGGTCTGTTTCTTGTCCTCTACTTTGTATGAGGATAGTTGGGTACCTAGGGAGAAACAAACAGTTAGCCTCTCGCCTCAAAGTGCAGCTAATTGAAGCCTTGGTGATGCATCCAGCTTTCTAACTTACCTCCAACTTTATCATAGACGTGCACCAAGTGAAATGTTTGGCGGCAAATGGGACAGCTATTTGCCTTTCCAGTCCACTCCTTCAAGCAAGCATCATGAAGGGCATGGCCGCAAATTTGAATAACAGCAATTGCATTTTCTTGGGTCTCGTCGTCGGTAGCATCTAAAAGGTTGCGCAGTGGGGATTTTGGTGGTCGTTGCGTCGGCGCATTTGCGACTCCAGCCGTGATAGTATCAGACTCGGAGGGCGGGTTCTGCAACAACTCGGCCTCGGGAGATGGGTGCAATTGTGCAGGTGGCGATGATTGGACGTCTAGATTTTCTAGACAGACAATACACTGATCAGCCATCAGGGCAGAATTTCATGAATTGTCTATGTTGAGAAAACAACATATAAGTGACTTTATGTAAGTCTGTTTTGTGCTGCTTCGCAAGCAACAGCAAGCACTAGGATGGGTGCGTTGTGTGTAGGTATGCGTGGATGCGTGAATGCGTAGTGCGGATGCGGGTTGCAGGTTGCAGGTACAGCAGGTTCAGGTTCAGCCAGGCCCAGGTTCAGGCGTATGTTAATTCGTCTGAGAAGTAAGCGGGCGGGTTGGGTCAGGGTGACTGTGACTGGGCTGACTGGAAGGTGGCGGTAGAATGTGGGCTGGTTTGGTTTGGTAGCGTAGATTGATTGATACCTCCCAATCTGCCAATGTAGATACGGTAGATAAAGTGGGAGTCGATATTACTCGAGGGGGTGGATTGAGAAGGAGAGAGGAGGTGATTGATGGATAGACTGGGTCCGGAGAATTGAAAGTAGTAGTCGTAGCTGTTGAGTTTAAGGGTGATGCGTGGGCGGAGTGTAGCGGTATCGTTGGCTTATTGGTGTATTGAGGGTAGAGGGTAAAATAGGAAAACGTGCTAGTTTTGGGTGGCCAAGTTGTTGCCTCGAATTCCCCCCTTCTGACGTTGAATTTGGTTCAAGAATCGATCTTGAAGATTGGGAAATGGATACCCTTTCTGCCAGCTGGACTAGAACCGTTTGGACGGGCTGACCGGGATAGGCCAAGCTTTGTTCTACTATGTAAACGCCAACTGGCGTATTGAATTTCGTAGTGGTAGTAGTTTGCGCTTAAAATCGAGCACAGTCGAAATGGGACAGTAGAGAAATAAGGTCTTTTTTGTTCTCGAAAAGAGATGACTGTTCCACAGGAGGGTAGGCTAGAGGGGCCAGAGGGTGTGCAGTGTGTAGAGAATTGAACTAGCCACCCCATACAACTTTATTGCGAATCAGGTGGTTGAGGATTTATGATTCAAAACAGTGCCAATGCCAATGCCAACACAAAAACCGAACAGGTGAACAGCTGCGCAAACAGGCGAACAAAGTGAATGTCGGAAAAGAATAGAGGGGTCCTCTAGAGTCACTGGCCTAAAGGTTCAGGTGGGAAGGAATTTGACGAGTTTAGCGCTATCACTTCTGGCTGGCTCTGCTTGGTCCAAGCAAAGAACTTGTGGCAATCCAATCAGCTGACGATAAGTGAGCCTTGATATCCCTGGCAGGCCTGACCTATTAAGGAAGTGCGGTCCAAGGAATACTTAGTGCGTACCTAACCTTAGGTAGAATGCATTCCCAAGGCAGCTGGCGCTAACAGTCTACAGACCACGGGGCAATATGAATGACATCCTTCTAAGCAATTTCAATGTCCATTGAAGGTATTTATGATATCCATTGCAGCCAGGTGCATTTCTAGATCTCCTTATGTACCTATATATATATATCATATATATCATATATATCGATGACTGTGTAGCTATATGCATGAACTTATACTTTTATACATCTAGGTTAGGTCAGTGTCAGCTGGAGTTATCCTGGGTACCTAGGTAGGCAATGCAGCTTCGTAAGAAATGCACGGGTATCTGTAAAGGTGGAGATACTGGATGACTGCCCCCCTACGTAAGTCCCTTTTAGCTGCCCGGTTCCTCGGTTCCTTATTTCCTTCGAGGGCGTTGATCCGGAGTGACCAGAAGGGCAGGCTGAGCAGCATAGTCAGTTGTCTCTGGACCTCTAAGCCCAGCTAGTCCGGTGCAACTTTAGTCGTGGAGACCTTTCAAACTCTACCCACCCCCCCAGAATGCTCACTTGCACGTCATTCTAAGAACTCCCGCCTCCAGGTACAATCAAATAGCTAACTACTCTAGTCCGACTTTATTGAGTCGTACAGGTATTCGATAGGACGATGTGAGATATTTAACTAATATATCTAGAGTTTTGATGACGAATATCCGTAAAGTATAAGCAATGTGTACTGTACCGCCAGCCAGGTCCAGGTGCTTCTCGTTGACCCATTAATATCTAGAGTAAAGCCGGGTAATGCAAGGCATGTTACCTAAGCTTGCCCGGTGGCCAACAAGGTCCTCTCCGCCACTTCTGTTTTGCTTCACCTCTGGGATACTACATAGCCGATGGCTGATGTTTGTCCAGGTTCGTATGTTCTTCAGTCTTCAGTCTTCAGTGTGCGTACTGAAACATACATACGAACATCTTTCCCGCAGTCGCAGTCGTAAGTTAGTAAGGGAAGACTTAACATACGTACGATACTGCGGCTAATGCAGCGTCACTCGGGTCATTTTCGATACCCCGATACCCTCTCCAATAGGCGACCATTCGGCAGGATTCGTACAGGAAGTAGGTATGCTACAATGTTTCCCCCCTTAATAATGCTATGCTGCTGAGCAGTTTCTTTACCCACTTATCTTGTACTTACGACCGCATTTCTGCCTTACCTAGCTTCGAAAATGTCAATGTCGTCGTTTCTTCTTGGAGGGAGAAAACCCTCCAAACGAAAACCCGGTTCTTTCGGCTATGACTGTATGCTGTACAATTACCTACACAATTAAACGGTCCATAAGCCAAGAGCAGGCGTTTCCTAAATACGTGTGCCACGGGATCTGTAATTTGCCGAAAGGGGAATAATCTAGAATTTCAGGTACGGCCCCAGAAACCACTGGTCGCGTATAGATTAAGCAGGTAGTAATCACCACATGGTACTTGTGCTGCTAGACGGATATCTGCACGGTGGGAGAGAGAAACAAGGAGCCAGCTCCGATCTTGAAAGCCGATTACTGGACAAGGTATAGGCGCATGGGAGATCCAGCTTCTTGTTCTTCATCGTGGGACTTGGTAATTCGCTCTTGGGTGGGCAGATGTTAGTTGTTTGTGATGGGACAATAATCCGACGCCGGCTACCTCCAATACGATGCTTGCTTCGGTAATTTGCCTCGGAGGTGTACGTCAACCTAGATTTGTTGGAAAACTGGTAAACAACCAAATGACTCACGGAAATAGGAAATAGGCAGCCTTGACAACACATCGACTGGGAGATTATCAAGCCCATACCTAAAGACTGGTGACGATAGCGGAACCGAGACCACAGACCTCTTTTCATGGGCACCTAGAACCTAAGTGACAAATACCACCACAGCCTCGCAAGGCGCAGTTAAACGAGGCTACCAGCCCGATCGGACGGTCCCATATACGACAGTCCATTGAACAGTCTTCGCTGGCGATGCCTGCGCATACATATTCGTCGGATCGATGATCCTTAAATCGCAAAGGCCACGACTTTGGTGAGGGATCTCAAATAATCTCAAAAGCAAAGTTCACAAAAGGACATGATATGGAGCCAGGTGGACTGGGTTCAACACGACTTCAGCCGTCTGAAGATATTTTGTTCATAGTAGTTCGTGTTGGCATTTGGTTGTGACCGATGGTCCAAAGGTGATCTCACTGATGCCGAACCGAGGAGCTCATCGATCGATCGTCATGACCCTTCATGCTTTGCGTAGAAAATCCATTTTTCCCGTTACACCGAAGCCAAATGCAAAGAAACATCCATTCTCCCTCGCCCAGCACCTTAAACCTCCTGGATCTCCCTCAATCTTCGCAGTGTTGATCGCATGGCGGCGGCAGCAGCGGTCCTGTAGTAGGAGATTGAATTAGTATCAACATCCCCACCTATCTTCCCAACGGGTCTTGATATCTGCTCGGGTGATATTTGGTATACAACATACGATACTGTGTAGGCTCCTCCGGCAACGGTCTTTCCGCACGACTTGCAGTTCCAGATACCGACGGAGTGGCGCTTGACGGTGACCTTTCCGCAGAAGGTGCAGGTGTACTTAGCGTGTTGGGTGATTTCCATCTTCTTGACTTGCTTTCGGAGCGAGGCACCGTATCTATTCGTTTGTGGCCATTAGCGAAAGATCCCCCGGAAATTGAACTATCATGCGCGCCTCCTTATATCCTAGATCCAAGTGTGCCAACTTCAAATTCCCTTGCCTAGAGGTGGTTATCGAGAACCAGCCACAGCACGACCGTCCGAGATGCTGCCAGTTGTTCGAGGTGAGATGCGAAAGGAAGGGTTAATACTAACCTAGTGCCGTACTTGCCGGTAACACCGACCTTCTTCGTGCGCTTCGTCATCTTGTCTGAAGGGTATGAAGAGAGTTCGTGGAGATGGGAGGGTTGGTGTTTCGGGATGTAGTCGAAAAGTTTCCTCAGTCAAATTGAAGATTTGGATGGTTGCAGGCTCTCAGGGCTGTGGGCACTTTGCTAGGCTCACAAATTTCGATTTCACAAAGTTAGAAACTGGTGGACCGCCACGGCCCTAAGCGAGGAAGCTTGGACCACCTAACCGATTGGAGCCCGATTGGAGCTTAAGAGGGGTGAAAAGAGACGGTCAGGTGATCGAAGTGACTAATCAAGCTATCTTGCCCAGGTGCCAGCTTGCTCGGCTTGCCAATCAAAGGAAAGCCTGCAGGGATTGTGGAAAATGTCCCGATTCGACGCAGTACGGACGCAGATTCCCTAGCTTCATTGGCTTATCTGAGAAAGACAGCCGAAGAAAAAGAGTGCCATACAAGATCCATGCGATGATCCCCGTCTGGGCTAGACCCGTTTAGGCACGAAGCCGAAACCTACGGCACTCTCAACCCGATTAACATCTTCGAAACGCCGGAGTTCTGTATTCTTTTGAGATGTGAGCCCGAGGCATGTGCGGCATTGCTTCCCTTCGCAGCTAGAACTGCGCTCTGTGATCACCGACTCTGCAGCCTCTTACCAGCATCGAGAGAGACAGTGCGGTATGGAGACGGGAATATCAAACGTCCCCATCCAGCCATGGACGGCCAGCCCCGTTCATCATAAACTGTCCTAGACGACAGGCTCGCCCCTTTTAAGTATATGAAGTGTCTAAATGCCTGACTTGGTGAATAGCCCTTCCTTCTCTATAATACCCCGACGTTGCTGTCTCTCCATGCCTTGTCCGACCTCGGTGTATCTAATTTAGCCCAAGCGGAAAGAGTAAAGAAGGTGAGGTCACGATGTCGTTCAAAAGGCATTCTCGTCAATATGACCTGGTTGTGTTTGGTGCAACAGGTAAGTACCTAATCGCAATCAACATCTGGCCTGCTCAACATATTCAATGGCTGACTGCCATTAGGATATACCGGATTGCTAGTTGCAGAGCATATAACGACCCATTTCCCAACGGACCTGAAGTGGGCTATAGCCGGCCGATCTGTGCAAAAGCTACAGGACGTCATTACGGAATGCAAGGCCCTGAACCCGGATCGCAGGCCGCCAGGGATTGAAATCTGCAACTTGAACGACGAGGACCTCGGCGCATTAGCCAAGAAGACAGTCGCACTTATCACTACCGTGGGGCCATATGCAAAGTATGGAGAGCACGCCTTCAAGGCTTGCGCGGAATCTGGGACACATTACTTCGACTGCACAGGTGAAGCTGTCTGGCATATGGCCATGATCAAAAAGTATGAAGCAACCGCAAAAGCCACAGGTGCTTGCTTGTTCCCTCAAGTCGGCATCGAGTCTGCGCCTTCGGACCTGATGACATTCTCAATGGCGTCAGTTCTTCGATCTCAGCTATCGGCCCCGATAGGGGACGTTGTGGTCAAGATTCACGAACTACGGTAAGTCCTTAACGCTACAAGTCAAGTAATGACATATATATTGACATAATGAAGCGGTGCACCATCGGGCGGTACTCTTAACACAGCCCTTAGTCTTTTCGACGAATTCCACTGGAAGGAAGTTGCCAAATCTCATAAGCCATACGCCATGTCTCCAGCAAAGAACCCCAAGCAGGCCCCTAAGCCCTCGCTCTTCTCGAAACTGACAGGTCTATACTCTATACCGAACCTTGGCCTCGTGTCCACCTCGATAACTTCAGGGACGGATCGAGCAGTTGTCCAACGAACATGGGGTTTACTACAGCGGGAGCCGTCCTTACAGAAGCACTTTTACGGGGCCAACTTCACATTCCGAGAGTTCATAACGGCCAAGAACAAAGCAAAAGGAATGATGATGCACTATAGCATCATATTCGGCGGCTTGCTGCTCATGTTCTGCCCGCCCTTCCGGAGAATATTACGCAAGTACGTCTGTCAACCCGGCGAGGGACCGAGCAAGGAAGATCAGAAAAAAGAATACATACAATTACAAGGAGTCGCGACGCCAGATATTCAGCCGAGCGGTGGCAAGCAAGCCTGGTGTAACGCGGAATTCAAAGGGGGCATGTATAATCGTAAGTTACCCGTTCCTAAAACCGAGGTTTAGTTTCGTATCTAACATTGGATATAGTGACTGCAGTCCTTCTAAGTCAAGCAGCCTGCACGATATTGCAGGACGACATCAAGCTGTCGGGAGGTGTTTATACCCCCGCATGTCTTGGTCATGGCTATATCGACCGCCTGAACAACGTCGGATTCAGGTTGGAGACGAAAATTATTGACGCACAGCAATAGGTAACTTGCAACCTGACTTTCGGGAAACATTCCGAACGAGAAAGCGACCATGATGTCGCAATGCCATACTCGTCGTTCAGCCCCTTATGGCTAGACTTGTGGTTGTGGTTGTGGTAATGGGTGATGGAAGGTCGATGAAGACTGCAAATGCGGAAGAGATTTTAATTTATCTCTTTATAGTGGCCAAGGACGGAGATGGTCAAATGTAGTAATATTAGGAGCCTCGTCCTGAGCCTCCTTCCAAAGCGACGGTGCCTCACCATCGGTCACCATCGGTGTTAGCGATATAGGAAGGTGTCAAGATGGTGAAGTCGCAGCACAGGAACTGGTCCGAAGAAGCGGATGACACTTTTGACGGCAAGTACTTGAAGTGTATATTATGCGTATTATCCACGTGGATGTACATAAATATACCCCAAAAATGAATAAGCTATTCCCCGCAAAAAAAAGAGAGAGAAGTAACAGGGGTTGAACCTGGGCTAAACTATTTTTTCCCCCTTTCACGGTCGCCGGTTGGCCAATTTAACACAAACGTCATCAGGCGAGCTTCCAGCTAGCTCCTTAGGAATCGGGTCTCGACTCTTGCTCAGTAGAAACACCATCCAAGTAGACTCGTAGACTTTATCGAAGCTCAACCTGATGAGATACTACTATTGAAGACATCACTATAGACTTGCGGTCGATTCATACTTGCGAATTCCTTGGGCCAGTAATTCTGCAGGGAGACCCAAAAGCTCTTTCGACCGGGACCAAGCTCCAAATTTTCACATGGCACGACGGTGACACGAGACAAAGAAAGCCAACACCACGACCTAGAGGAACCATTGTACCAGGTCAACCTCTTATCTTGGCTGCTCTTGTATGATCGACATATTTCGAGCTTGTCCAGTGCCCTGATTCAATATCGAAATGGCTACTCCACCGCGAGGTACGACCAGCTTTGCGAGTTCAAGCACGGAACGAACGCCTCTCCTACGCCAGGACACCGCCCGTCCTAGAAGCTCGCGTAATGTAACCTTCAACCCGAATCCCGTCACGAGAACCATCGATCCCGATCCATCCTCTCTAAGCTCATCGCCTAGCACCGCCACGAACCACGACCGCCATGCCGCGCGCACGACGGTATCGGTACCCTCGGGGAGCGGGCCCTCCTCCTCCACCGGCCACCACCACCCCCCGCCGATGCTCTCGGCGCTCAACACCCGGCTACGGCGGCGTAACAGCCACGGGGCCGTGTTCACCGCCCTGCCGCCGGCCGTCGGGCCCGTCCCCAAAATCGGGCCGCAGCGGAGCTCCAAGACGGCGCAGAAGCTGAAGCTGCTGCCGAACCCGGAGCTGGACGACGACAACCCGGACGAGGAGAGCGGGCGGGACGTGTATTCGCAGTACACGCGCATCAAGGACCCGACGGCGCGGCGCGACGCCGCGCGCCTGGGCAAGGCGGACCGCGACCGGCTGCCGCGCGTCACGGCCTACTGCACCGCCAACAAGTACCACATGGACGGCCTGATGCGCTTCCTCAAGGGCCGCGCCAGGAACCGGGGCGCCAGCCCGAAGCTCATCGACGAGTGCCTGTACTCGCCGTACAACTATACGCTCGGCAAGTCGGCGGAGCGCGCGGAGGCCGTCGAGGAGGTACGCGAGAGGCCCATTCAAGCGTACGAGCGTAGGCACTCGACGGGAGATATGGAAGAACACTCGGAAGGGTACCAGAGGGAGAGCCTACAAAACCTGCAGGCGGAGCATCAGGAGGGGTCATCAGAAGCGTATAGCAATGGCCGGGATATGCACAACGACCTGGCCTACCCGTCGCGGCAGGAAGACGAGAGCGCGGTACATGACCCGCAATCACACTCGGAGCATCACCAATATCAGCATCACCAACAGCACGACGCCAATTTTGATATTCACGTTCACACGCCCGAGGTGTTTCTATTCGACTACGGGGTCGTGGTTATATGGGGTATGTCGCCGGCTCACGAGCAGCGGTTCCTGAAGGATATCGCCAAGTTCGAGCTCGAGAAGCTGGAACCGGACGATGTGGAAACGGAATGTTTCAACTTTTACTACACGAACGAATATCAGCCCCGGATATATAACGACTTCATTACGTTACGAGATAAGGGGAACTATATGACAAAGCTGGCTATATCCCACGCGCTCGCACAAAGTGTCAAGGTAAACTAACCCTATCCTATCCTTCGTATCTTTAACGAAAGGCCCCTCACACCCTATTCCCCTTATCTATACCACCCACCCCTACTAACAAACACCCCCAGACATCCCTCTTCGAAGAGCTCATCGCGAGCACGATCGACACTTGCAAGGACATCCCCACCCAAATCGCGCTGACGGGCAAGATCGCGCTGTCACGCTCGGAGATCAACATGCAGATCGGCGAGCTGTTCATCATCCGCATCAACATCCACCTCAACGGCAGCGTGCTCGACACCCCGGAGCTCTTCTGGGTCGAGCCGCACCTCGAGCCCGTCTACCAGGCCGTGCGCTCCTACCTCGAGATGGACCAGCGCGTCGGCCTGCTCACCGAGCGCCTCGACGTTATTGCCGACTTGTTGGCCGTGCTCAAGGACCAGCTGAGTCACGGGCATGGGGAGAAGCTCGAGTGGATTGGTGAGCCTTCTTTTTCCTCGTGTACAGAACGAAGTGAGCGAGAGAAATGCTAACCCTAAAATAGTTATCGTGCTCATCGCCGCCGAGATCCTCGTTGCGGCCGTTAACATCGTTGTCGACTTGTACGCGGGTGTAGACTAGACTGTACCCCTTACTAACCTACCTA
Source organism: Hypoxylon sp. FL1150 (assembly GCA_022495205.1). NCBI lineage: Eukaryota > Fungi > Ascomycota > Sordariomycetes > Xylariales > Hypoxylaceae > Hypoxylon > Hypoxylon sp. FL1150. Next base: position 195,512 of record MU376203.1, on the reverse strand, counting down.
CCTTCATCCAACCTCCTGTCTCCTTTTGAAGCTATGTCATACCACACCACACCATCAAGCAATTGTACCGAGATCGACCACCCATGCTTTCTTTTACCTACCTACCTAGATTGAGGACGGGTCAGAAAACCAAACCGGCGTTTTTAAAGGGAATAAGGGAGGGGGGGAACGCATTGTCGATTTTTCGTAGGCGCATAAGCAAAGCATAAGCAGAATTTGTAATTCTCGTCGAGGTTTATTAGGTTGTTTTGAATAGGGAGGTACAATAGCGACGCGCATAGGTACATGTATCATCTAGCGTCTACTTTTGTTCCCCTGGCTTTCGAGTAATTACCATCCAGTCTTATGTCGTAATAGCGGTGCTTCGTCCGTCAGTATCAGCTTGACCATAAGAGCTAGAATAAACACATACCAGGTACGTAGATAGATAGATAGGAAAGCTTCGCGGCGCAAAAGGGCATATATCTTACAAAAAGTCAATAGCGAATAATACGATTTCATAGGTCACGAAAAAAGCACCGAGATATCTATTGGTCCCGAGATCAAATTGGCATTGAATTACCGAGACCTAAGTTATGACCCTCCAAAAGGGAGGTAGAAAATAAAACGCAAACGCGGGAAGCCCTTCAGGTATCCCTGAATTCCCTTCCCGTCCCGTCCCTTCCTCAACAAATCAATGCATAGAGAGTTAAATCATCGTCGACTGTAACTTTTCCCGTTTTTCTCTCCTCGACGTCCGCGAGCAGGCGAACTCATCTCGCAGCTTAAACTCCTCCCCCTATTAGTGTACATAAATAACGTGTAATGTGATTTGTAGTCATAACCGGAACGCCTTTTTTTTTTCTCGAGTCCCACTCGCGATTGCCTTCGTTCTGTTCGTCTCGTTTCGGATTTCCGTGGTTGATATTAATGCGAATGGATTGTGTCCCGAAAGGTATAATCCATCTACTTCATTGGACTGCCACGCAGCGAAACATAGACCCCTCTAATCCACGATCGTGTCGTCATTGTCGTCGACCTCGGTCTCGGGATCGGTGTCCGCGCCGGCTTCAGGGTCACCCAGGTCTGCCATCTCGACGTCCTGAGCGTCGTCGCCATCGTCATCCTGAATCTCCTCGAAGCGAGCCGAGCGCCCGCCACGGCTAGCGCGGCCGCGGCTGGTCGAGCCCTTCATACTGCGCTTATATTCGTCGACGGCCTCCCGGTACCGCACCATCTCTTGCTCGTAACGGACCTGGAACTCCTCCTTCTCCTCCTTGGGCAACTCTTTCCAGCCACGAGCGAGCTCCTCCTCGACCCGAAACTCGCCCGCTGCGATCTTGTCCTTGTACTGCTCTTGGAGGACGGGTCGCGTGTCGTTACAGTAGATTTCGAAGGCGTTGCTGGGGCGCTTCGGACGCTTAGTTAGACCGTTCGCTCGGCTGCTGCCGTGGTCCTTCTGCGTATCGAGCTGCGAGTGGGAATATGCGTCCGAACTAGGCGAGAGCGTGTTCAAGTTGTGGACGAAGGTCGCCGGTCCAGAACCGGGTTCGGACGCAGGAAGTAGGGAGGGCTTTCTGTGGCCTCTCTTAGTTCGGAGAGGCTTGTCTTTGGGCTGGTACAGGTTAGATTCGAGCCGAATATTTGAAGAGGGGTACGTAAATAGATACATACGGTAGGAGGGGGGCTAGGGCTGCCTTCAGAATCCTCGACGTTGGTGCTCGTACGCTTCTGGAGCTGTTCTAGAAGAAAAGCGCGCTCAAGACGTGTCTTCTGGATCTGGCGTTCGAGACGGTGGATACGTAGTTGATATGCCTTGTTCTCATCTTGGATCTCCTTCGTGCGCTCCTTCAGCTGGATACACTTTCGTCGATAGGCTTCCTCGACGGTAGGAGGGAGGGCAGGAGGATTTGCTGCGACAAAGTTGAGGTTAGCTTATCGACTCAATGGAATACCTGCGCGCATAATCCAACCATTCAAGACTTGAGTCTCTTGACCAGCTACGTAGGTGATGCAATAACCTTCGTCATCCTCCCAGGAGGATTCATCTGACATGGTTGCGATCACAGTAGGTGTCTGCGGTTGAAAGACGTTGGACTCCAGCAGAGGTTCATAATAGGTGCGCCAAGCTGGGTGGGCTGAAGGGGATGGGCCGTTAGGTCGAAGCTTGGGCAACTTCAAACTCTCAATAATCGCCATTTACGGTCTTGATGAGTTACTTGTATTGGAGAGAGGAAGACGACAGCTTTGGAGGTGACAAAACAGTAGGTGTGATTTTAGTATTGTTCCCTTTCCCAAGTCTTCCAGTTGTACTTGCCACCTCTAACGGAATACACAGTTGAAAGGAAAGAGCACTTACAATTTTGCGGGGCCATGTTGACGATGGATGCTCGTGATTGTGAAGTTGAGGAAAGACGGCAATGTTGACGATAGTATGCGAATTGGAAGAGTGTGGATTAAATGAGCTGGATTTGAATTTCATTCAGCATTAAAATTGATTGAGGTAAAACAGTGATTATCACAATCGATAACGTCCTAGACCCGCGTGGTGCCTTAGGAGATGATTGTCCAAGAGTGAATCGGCGGCCAAGGTGAAGTTTGACGGCTTCGGCTTCTGAAAGCACAGGTCACAGGTAAGATGTGAGTTTACGCGACAGAGCTAGGACCTCCGAAAACGTACATAGTAAGGGACAAGGCTGATTACATAGCAACTTCGATAAGCTAATAACAGCAAATAGCCTCTTTCATTGGTTCAAACAAAATTCCATCCCCATCTATAGCTAGGTCCACTACTTACGTTACTGCAAGGCTATAAGTGGGCAAAATAAGTACTAAGTACATTGCTACAACCCCTGCGTGCCGCCGTAGGGTCTGAGGGTCTGGAGGGTGTAGCTTCGATAACTGGAGCTCCACTAAATTTTTTCAGTAGGGAGATGGAGCTTGTACAGAACTGCGAGAACTGCAGCCCACCTTAAACCAATAACTTCACAAGGCCGACCACAGAGAGACAGGCCTGTTCCAAATTAATAGGCATTCTAACATCTCTGTGTAAATACCTGCAAAGATGTCTCTCAATATTCCCAACGCGCCAAATGCCAACCTTTTCAAGCAGGGCTACAACAAGTATGTCTATTCCCCCCCACCATCACCCATCACCCAAGATCAAGAGAGAAGCCTAACCATACTACAGCTACGATGCCGAAGATGGAGCTGTACTACGAAACATCGATGCCTGTCGAGCCATCGCATCCACCGTTCAGACCTCCCTTGGTCCCTACGGCCGAAATAAGATCATCATCAACCACCTGCAGAAGATGATTCTCACCTCCGACGCCGCTACCATCCTCAAGGAGCTCGACGTTGTTCACCCCGCCGCTAAGCTCTTGGTCATGGCCAGTCAACAGCAGGAAGCCGAGATGGGCGATGCCACCAACCTCGTCATCGTCCTCGCCGGCGAACTCCTCAAGAAGGCCGAAGATCTGCTGCGCATGGGTCTCAAGACCGCTGATATAGTCACCGGGTACGAGCGCGCCCAAGCGTTTGCTCTCGAGGCCCTGGAAGAGCTCGTGGTGGATAAGGTGGAAGACATCAAAGACCAAGAGCAGCTCAGCAAGGCGATCCGGACGGTAGTGGCCAGCAAGCAGAACGGCAACGAGGACACCCTAGCCGATCTCGTCTCCGAGGCTGTTCTTGCTGTGCTTCCCAAGAACCCCGCCAACTTCAACGTCGACAACATTCGGGTAGTCAAGATCATGGGCGGAAGTCTGGAGCAGAGCAGGGTCGTAAAGGGAATGGTATTCCCCAAGGAACCTGATGGATCTGTCAAGAAGGCCACCAAGGCCAAGGTCGGAGTCTTCTCGTGCCCTATCGACACCAGCCAGACTGAAACCAAGGGCACTGTGCTGTTGCACAACGCCAAGGAGATGATGGATTTCACTAAGGGAGAGGAATCCCAGCTCGAAACCGCCATCAAGGAGCTGCACGACGCGGGCTTGAGAGTCGTTATTGCTGGCTCAACTGTGGGAGAGCTCGCGTTGCACTACCTCAACCGATACGGCATTCTTGTCATCAAGATCCTCAGCAAATTTGAACTGCGTCGTGTCTGTCGAGTCGTTGGTGCTACTCCTCTTGCGAGATTAGGTGCCCCTATGCCCGACGAGATGGGGTCCGTAGACATCGTTGAGACCCTCGAGATCGGTGGAGATCGCGTCACGGTGTTTAGACAAGAAGATGAAGTCACGCGGACGGCCACCATCGTCCTCAGGGGTGCTACTCAAAACCACCTTGATGATGTCGAGCGAGCAGTAGACGACGGTGTTAACGTAGTGAAGGCCATCACCCGTGATGCACGATTGGTACCTGGTGCGGGTGCGACGGAGCTACAGCTTGTGGGAAGAATACAAGCTTTTGGTGACAAGACATCTGGCCTGCCTCAATATTCCATCCGAAAATACGGCGAGGCGTTTGAAGTTGTCCCGCGGACGATAGCAGAGAGCGCCGGTCTGGACGCTACGGAGATACTAAGCAGGCTATACACGGCGCACACTAAAAAAGACAGCTGGACTACGGGTGTCGATATCGAGGTAAGGTATCCAGCTACGTTAAGTCACAATTATACGCTAACACTCTTTCCAGAACAATGATGACTCGGGCACACTAGATGTCAAGAAGCAGGGTATCCTAGACCTTATGGTCTCCAAGGCTTGGGCCATCAAGCTCGCAACGGAGGCAGCGCGGACCGTGCTATCGGTAGACCAGATCATCGTAGCAAGACAAGCCGGCGGTCCCAAGCCCCCGGGACCCAACCCTAACTGGGATGAGGACTAAGGGAATGGAAAGGTAGAATAAAAATCTTCTGCTGTCTTCGGAGCACGGGTCGGAATTGTGCAATAGACGGCCAACCTGCCAAAAAGCTAGGAATGTCAATTAGCATAGACCTGAAGAAAAAAAAAAACTGATGTACAGGTCGTCTTGTTGAGACTTGTGTGATATCGTTATGCTGTGCTGGGGTCCGTGAGAGAAGACCAGACCGTCTCGACGACCAAGCCAATTGCGGCTCATAAGTGTACTCGATTACAAATGTATAATTCCAAGTCTCAAATGGTCAGCCGCCGTGAACTGGCAGAATGAGGTAGGCTTAAAGATAGATATTACAGCCGAGAATACTATGAGAACGAACGATGGTATGATGTAGCCGCACTAGAGAAATGGTTAACTCGTCGGCCTCCTATTGCAAGGTTGATAGCCGAAGATTCCCGATTCGAGTCCGGGGTGTGGTGTTTTTTTTCCTTCCTTTTTCTCCTCACTACTTCACTTTTCTCTCTTTCCTAAACTACCTACGTAAGTGCCCATTTTAGGTCGCTGTTTCATTTATAATTACAGCTCTTTACATATTAACCTTATAAACTATCTTTCGTTAAATGTGGAAGGCCTTAGGATATTTCCTTTCAACTCTAAATACTATGTCATATAGCCATACAATCATACTGGCAAAAGGCAAATCTAAAAAATCATTTAAAAAATCAAATAATAAATAATTTTAATATATATGAAAAAAACGTAATTTTATATTTAAAATAAATGATTTTAAAATTAAATTAAATTACGAAAAATTATATTTTAAATTATTATAATTTATATTTATTTTAATTATTAATTATATAAATTATATTAATTATAATAATTATTAATTAATTATATTAATTAATTATATTAATTAATTATATTAATTATAATATTTATAAATTATATAATAATTTATAAATTATTTATATAATTTATATATTATATAATTTATATATTATATAATTTATATATTATATAATTTATAAATTATATTAAAAATATAATTTATAATTTATAATTTAAATAAATTTATAATTTAAATAAATTTATAATTTAAATAATTACGTAATTATTATATTATTTAAATTTTATAATTTATTTTAAAAAAAAATTAAAATAATAACTTTTATATATAATATTAAAATTAAAATTAATTAAATTAATTATTTTAAAAAATAACTAATTAAATTAAATAAAATTTATTTAAATTAAAATATTAAAATTTTAATTATTAAATTTAAATATTTAATTATAATTAACTAATTAAATTAATTTTTAAATTAAATTTAACGATTAAAACTTTAATATTTTAATTTAAATAAATTTTAATAATAATTCTTTTATTTTAATTATTTTAATTTTTATTTATAAATATTATAAAATTAAAATAATACTTATCTATAAAAATTAATTTTAAATAATTAAAATTTCTAATATTTTTAATTTAAATTTTATTATGATATATTTCCCCATATAAATACGATGAAAAAATACTAAAAAATTATTATTTGAAATATCAAATGATGCTATAAAATATCCCATTGCCGCTATGGAATAAAAAAGCAAATGCAAAACCCTAATTGTCATGTCAGAAGCCACATATGATCTTCCTCAGGGTCCCACGAGGTCGAAGGAGGAACGTAACCATTGCATTTTGAGGACATTACCGGAAAAGGCCAGGCCTCGCCCAAGCCCTGTGAAATACGGAATTACCTAGGCCTTTTCACCTTTTTTTTTTTTCTTATTAAACATGGCGTTCGCGTACCTGGACTCCGCCGGCTAGCATCGCCGGTAGTGTTATTACTTACTATCGTGGCCTAATACTTCATAGCCCGGCCAGCCCGGAGGCATGATAGAGGGATCAATAGAAAGAAGAGTGTGCCACCCCTCGGCTCTGACTGCTACAGCCCTTACGTCGAGCTGAATGCTGAAGTTGTGATAACAGAACAAAAGGACCAAACAAAATGTACCTGGCAGATGTTTCCGCGAGGAGCACCTCGCGTTCTAGATTATAACAAGGTCATTTTGATGTCATTGGCACACCAAATCATCGTGGTCCGCAGCGCTATGGATTCACGGTACAAACTCAGAGCTGGTAGCCTTGCTCTAGTCTTCTAAGTGATGGTGTATTATTTCTTTCGGCATGCAAAACGACGCCCCGTCTGAGGGAGACGGGCGCGACGATCAGACAACCGACATAAGCGAAATAAATGGGTACATTAAACCAGTTCATCACGAGTATCGCACAATTGCGCGAATATATATATTTTTTAATCAGCATAGGAGACTACTCTGTGCAGGTTGGGCTGCCATGCCGCCGCCCGGCCCCGAACTGGGACTTTGGGTCCAGTCGGAAGGGCATGACTCACGATGCAATGTGTTGGCCGTGGGTCGATCAGATAGACATGGTTGTAGGCAGAGTTAAAAGACTCACGAAGGAACCACCGCGCTGACAGCCGAGCTAGTGTGGGATAGCTAGGGTCTGATGGATTTCTTTTTGTAACGCACAACATATCATGGGATAGGATCCAGCCCGTTAATGCGGTCTAATATTGCTCATATATCATATGTATCTTTTTGACAATGCTAGCTTTTGGATCGTAGGCGTTTCACAGGGCTGACAGCAGGGGAGTTATGGAAGTACCCCATACTATGAGTTTTCCATCAGTGCGTACGTAGTACCTTGTCGAGCATCATCCAGCGAAAGACAAACTTCGGATATCAACTTTTTTCAACTCACAAATCTCACCGCTTTTTGAGGCTCACAGGTGGCACCCTGCTGATCTTGGTTGGGCTAGGGTTCAGGGTTACGGAATAGAGACGGCGTATTTCAAATACACAATTACCACGCAGTTTTATCAATGTGATTCTGCGTTTTTCTTATGCGGTGGGAGATAGTTGCAAAAATGTTACAATCAAGTTTATACAGCACGGCTGCACATGCGTAGTACAACCCACCTGCAGCTGTATAATAATATGCTAACGCGTGTCTTAAAATAGATACCATATTCACTAGGGGTTGGTGTACACTACCTCAACTAGGTACATGGAAGATGAAATATTTGCAAAATACAACTCGGATATAGGATACCTACCTAAGGTACCTAGGTAATCTATGCAACACGAACTGACGAGGAACATGGGTGAAGCCTGGAGCTCAAAGCCGAGAACTGTCACGCCCGTGAAGAACAGACCCCTGAAGCCGAAAGAAAAGTAGTTGAAATTGCACCCCGAGCCCAAATAGAAAGGCTCGCTTTTTCGCGAATTATTTCCCGCCGTCACGCTAAAAAAAAAAAAATTCTGGGAATCGGCAATACAGGTAAAATTTTGTGTTAGCAAGAGGTTAGTGACCCAGGAGCAGAACCACATCCAGGGGTAAGCCCTTAAATCTTCTTAAGCCAAGCCGCTTTCGTTTGATTAAAGTGGAAGCCAATTTCGCCCTTCTGCCCTTCCAACCTTCTAGAAGAATTCCATGATCGTCTTGGCCTTCTTCTCCTTTTCTATTATGACCTCAACGATCCATTTTGATGGCCCCATCTACTGAAAGTTCCACAATATCAGGTTCTGAATCTTAGCGTAGCCGTTTCACTTAAAATTTTCTCAGCTCGAAAAAAATTCGGTTGAAGGTGAGGCGACAACAAGAGCTAAACACGTTGGTCTTGGCATCTTCCAAGGCTGCCAAGGCAGCAGGAAGTTTGTGACGAGGAGCAGAGCGAGGAGATCGATCTTCGCTACCCACCCAAGGCAAAAACCCATTGCCTAAGCCGGCTAGATACTGTTGGGTCGTCGCAAAAAGTCGCACAAGTTGCATCTTGTTGCGATGAAGAGGGCCATCTGTACGTGCACAATCACAGGCCTTAAACTTGATTCAGCATTTGACGTGTGGCTGGGGCAGGCAGGCTCGGCTGGCTTTACCAGTGCCTTGGGTCTGGAGATTGGATTGCCCGGCGGGAACTCGAGGTATCTTACTCATCTGTCGTAGTCTAAGCGCAACGATCAGCCAGCCAGCACGCCTCCTACTTCTTCGGTCTTTGAAAAAAAAATATTCAGAAATAGGAAGCTCGGTCTTGACTGCAGAGTGCTTGCGGAAGAGCCGGTCTGTAAACGGACGGCCGCGGAGGGCCGCATTGGAGTAAGCAGCGCAGCTGTAGCAAAAGAACATCGATTTCAGATTGATGACATCTTGTTCTCTCTCGCGCCTTAGATCCCCTTGCGTTTATGCCCCGAGAGGTATGCGTGTCTATCCTGTCGGAGATACGTAATACCATAAGTGACAAATCCCGAACATGGCGACAACCTAGCTTCTTTGACCCGGCTGTCAGAGGATCAGCATACATATCTCATCCCTAAGCATCCCCTTAATGCATGGATGTCGTGCTGCGCACGTAGAATCCTTCGAGGGCTCTAACGAATCCGACCTGTCATTACTTGAATCCTAGTATCTCCATGGTTACATCTCCCACGTGAAGTGAAGTGGGTATCACAGCCTTACAGCTTGGAAATAATGATTGAATCCATCGTGGTATGCGGGATTCCCACTTTCAACGTCAAAGGTTATGTTGCGCGGAATTTTTCCTATCAAGCATCGAGTAGGTACCTAGCGAGGCTGAAGGGTGATGTACTGCTGCCACTGGGCCATCGTACAATTTGCGCTATAGCTGCGGGTGTGTTGCAGATAGGCATGCATGTCGACTCTAGCTGCAGGTGTCCGTCCCGTTGGGGTCGAAGCACCACGTCTCACTAGCACTATATCTCCTATTCGCGAATTCCTCTAGCTTAGCGTTACCTTGTTGCTAGTAACGCCGTCGCAGGGTTGGTAGGCTATAGGTATACAAACAATCTTACCGTTTCATTGCTACGAGGCTTAGCCTCTTTCTCACCGCCACATGGGCAAACGATCAAGGTCACCAGACACATCGAGCTAAGAAAAGACATATACGGCAGTCATATCCCGTCCGATCGTCCATTGCCTTCAGGTTTAGAGGCGATTAGGGGCGGAACTTGCCATCGCGGATGCCAGAGATGATAATGAAGGTAGGTACATGCGCACAAAGCACAACTTTCAGTTGAACGACCTAGCTCGACATGATTGATTGACCAATAGAGGGGTGACGATAACTCGACTCTGAAACGTCAACAGCTCTCCCTCAGAGGCTTGAGATTTAGCTGGGCCACGGGGCCCGAGAACAGACCACCGTGCAGACGTCCTCCCCCGCGATATCACATATTTCCCACGTGGGAGACAGGGGGGCGGTGAGATATCACCCCTGAACATCGGTCATCTCGCCAGAGGGTGGCCCGAGCAGAGGTCGAGGGACATTTGTAAAGTCCGCGACGAACGATGTGGTCTGATCATCAGTCACGTAATTCAAACAAGCACCGAATAAGCGTAGAATGAGCTGTCACCTACGACACGGGAACGTCTACGTAACGGACACAACCCTATTCCCGAGCAGGGCTATCTCATACGAAGCCGATCATCTCGTGTGGTACCCGTACCCAAGTAGATCTTTGAGCACATGACTGTCTCTCACACTCAAACTGTCGCAAGTAGGGCTCATCGTTGTTCGTGCGCGACGCTAGTGATATACGGCAATTACTCGTCGCATATCATGTATAACCCATTCTGTCGATCGGTACCACTTATCGAGTTTATCCATGAAACTAGCTAGTCCCCTTCCAGATACACCAGCCGTGTATGTGCCTGGTAGCAGATGCCAGTACAGATACAGATACAGATACAGAGTAGAAAAGGAGAACACGCGGCGTTCCTGAGTCTCATCCAAGTCTCCGGGTAGCTATTGTTCGGCTGAGAGGTGAAGATTGGGAAATCCGAGCACACCCTCTTCTCATCGTGTCTCAATTTCTCAGAGCAAGCTGTGTTCGCCCTGGGCGGCCTGGTCGCCTGATTACTGATCGTCAAACGATATTACCCTACGAGGCCCTGGACTGTGGGGGATATGCGAGCCTGCTATCGATACTATCTTACATAGTACAGGTATCACAGTAGCGTGGCGCCAACTTGGTAGGGACTGTGAGATTATATGCTACCCATATCATCAGCTACCACGAAGTCTGACAGGTACCGGTACTCGAGTCCACTCACACATTTCGCAGCTGAGAAAGCCGTCGTCACTAGCCCGGGCATAAGATCTTTAATGATATTTGATATTACAAACCCCGCTGCCTAATCAGTCGCCATCGTACATAGTATCGTTTTCTTTTGATTATTGTTGTTTCCTCGCGCAACATTTCCGCATCCCCTAACCTTGGCCTCGTTCCCGCCAACCGCTTTTGCCTTGGTCACGCGGCCGCTAAATCTGGTCTAGAAGATCGCGCGAACGAATAAAGCGGGAAGCTTTTCTCGATCGGCTATCGCAAAAGAGGAGTGTCGGTCTGACAGGCACACAGACTAGTCGTCGCGACGATCGGCGCTTCTTCTCCGGCGAACCCACCATTGTTATGAGTATGTGTGTGAGTGTGTTTGAAGTGGTGGGCAGCACTTTAATATCGCATAAAAGAGAATGCAACATGTACGGAATAGTAGCAGTGGGGGCTACCCAACAGGTTTTATATTACCTACACGTTTACCACATACGTAGATGCGCATACGGGCGTGTTGCACACGTACGGAGTAATGGACGATATGGTCGAGGGCGAGTTTCGCGACAGCAAGGTTTCAATGCTTTAGGGATAGGTAGCCCACCGTCGTATTCAGCGGTCAAGTAAATAGGTATGAACCGGACCGGGGAGCCTGAGCGGCGCGGACCCCAAGTCCGTGTTATCATACGACTGCAGCAGAACGCCATCGCGTCGCGAATCATGACTGGGTTCAAGCGAACCGTGAGCCCGAGAAGAGAGGTCAGAAGAACCCCGCCGCCTGCCGAGGGAATCCGACGCTTTGGGCTGCCAAGAATCTCCAAGAATCTCGATCTGCAATCTCGCGAACACACGTGTCCCTGGGTGCACAGTCCCAATGGTAGCCCTGCCCTGCCAGCCCCTCGCCCTGAATCCTCAAATGCAGCCGGATAAGGGCCCTGAATGAGGAAAGATAACAGTCGCAATGACGATAGCCCTCCTTCTTCCTTCATTCTCGGCCGGTCTAACGTTTCGATCTATCTCCTCCGATCGACCAATGGCGAGCTCTCCCAAAGGAGCTTGTCTCCCGCGCTGCCCTGTTTGCTGCATAGCATACAATAAGGGACCCCACGTTGCCATGTCGTGAGGTGTGCCACACCCGTCAGGGCGGAGAGGGGAAAGGCGGCGACGATTGGAAGAAACGAGGGGGGAGACACAAAAAGGAGGGGTGGGCGAGAATAATGCGGTACGGCACGACGCCGTTGGTTCATGAATGTGGTGATACCTCTGCTAGATTACACACTACCAGGTACACTACACTACACTACACCACACTACACTACACCACACTACACTACACCACACTGCACTACACCACACTGCACTACACCACACTGCACTACACCACACTGCACTACGCACACATATACACATCAGGCGGATATACGGAGAATGCACTTCGTTCTTTTTTCTTACCCGGCCGAACTTGCGCAGCTGCTCAGCCTTCTGTATGCCCAGCTTCGTGAGATAAAAAAGTGCCGACATTGCCGAAACCTCTCTAGACCCTGCCTGTCAAGCTCGTTTGACATATCCCCCTACGGAATATCGTCAGCTGATGAACACCATTATCTCGACTTGTTATCGATTCGGGTGACCCTGCCAGACCCTGTTTTTCGGGGCCGAGGATTACGATACGCAGGATACGATAGCTATCCCAGCTCCAATATCTGTGTTCGGCCTGGCAATAATATATCTAGGTAATAATCCGAGTAACACACGTAAGGTGGCTAGGTAAATAAGCAAGAATGCTCCGTGGATCCCGAGAATCTATGTAGGTACCTCCCAACTCGGCAAACCACCCCTAGCGACAGAGCTGGGGTAGGTAGGTAAGGATGGTTGCCTATGTACTATACATCGTGGTGGGAGGTAGGCTGAGCAAGTACTCGCCCAGGGTGGGCTTTGCCGCATGCACACGAGGGAGAGAGGCTGGCGAATCACTCTCGTTGACACCTACCCCCGGCCCAACTTGTCAGCATCTAAACCCCCGACGCCATGCCCTGACCTACAGCTGACAGTACATGGTGCATATATAGTTACCTACACAGGTATACACGGGACGTAAGGACACTATATTGCGCATATGTGATGGAGTATAACACGCTCTGCTTACGTGGAATTACTACTGCGTTATACGGGATAAGCCTATCTGACCTGGCGGCTTGCTTTTGACGGGCACCAAACTCCAGGTGAGCAAAAACCGTTAAGCATTGAAGGTAGCAAGGCATATACTAACGCTGACGGGCTACAAACCCCGAATAGCTTCCAGGCTTTACTTACAGTAACCAGGGGAGGTAAGATGGATGTGAGTCAATCCATTCATGTTCACTTTAGGTAACCGCCGAACCGTATGCACCTCGCCGCAGCCGGGGTAGGTATGGAGGCCCGAAACGCGGGAGCCTGGTGCCGCTCCCTGTCCCCGGGCTATTCGGCTGCCGAGTTCGTTCCCCTTCTTGTGGTTGCTCACATATAAGCGCATACTATGTAGACTCAAGGTTATGTTTGCGCCCTTGCGAGAGACAGACCCCAACATTTCTGACCGAGCAATCACGAGCCTCTAATAATCCGAAATCCTCGGAAATCAGAAACACTGCTGGGCCAACAGAAAAGTGGTCGCCGATACAGCCGGGACGTGTGGAGACAAGGGACATGGGCCCGGAGCTGCACGGCAAATCGTCCCGTACCTAGTCACACAGGTATCACCAACACATCAGCAGCAGCCAGCAACCCAGTAACATGGTTAGCTCTCGCTGCCTATCAGTGTCCAGAAAATGGCAAACTTATCACACATAGGACTTGTGAGACAAGGCTTGTGCGGGTTGAACCCTAAATTTCGCGCGCGGGTTCTGTTGCTTTCCAGCGCACCGGTACAAACGCCGCCATGCTCAGCCACCAACAGCGTAAACAGATATTCATCCAACAGAAGATGTACAATTCAAACCCCGACATCATTCCCCTTTCTCGGGTGGGATGCTATGGCTATCATGAAACGCTACTAATGGATATTATCCCTCCTCAAACATACACTTCGGACGACCTCCTGTCTTAACATAATAATGGTAACCATACATGAGAGTCTACAACGCATCTTTCTTAGCCTTTTGCGACTGTGGCATCCTTGTTGTTAAAGAAGTGAGCTGAGACGCTGGAATAGGTGGGATTTACACTTAGACAGATAATCATGAATAACAGAGTCAACATTGATATTGAAAGTTAGGTACCTACGATCTTTGTCTCAGTATCGTGCATCACATATTAATTAAGTGGCCAGTAGTAGCTTGGCATAAGAGAAGATGCAGGTAGTTTTAAGACAATCAATCTGCATTTGCTCATAGGCCTCTCGGATTAGACAGCTACTCTGTCTTGATAGGTGTCTTAGAGTAGTAGGTCAAGTCATTACTCAGGACACATTCCAAACTCCTACTATTACCTCCTACTGTATCATAAGGTTTCCGCCCCCATGGTGCATAAGCACACCGCTTCAGACTCTCTGTCTTCCTGTCCAAACGGGGCACGGCGGCTAGTGCGGCGTTGGCGGGAGACTCCAGCGCGAGCCGTGGTCGCCGGTTTTTAGGGTGGCGGCCCGGGCCGGACCCGGTGGCAAGGATAACGATACTGCTACTCGGGTCTTCCTACTTGCTTACCTACCTCCTAAGGTAAGCCTACTATAGGTAACACTCTGCAACATGACATGTCGCGAGATATCTACTCCATCTCCTCTCCTAGCACGTAGTTGCATGATGTATCTTACTGCTTTTTGTACTTAATCGCAAGTACCATTGCAGCTTCGCCCCCTCCGTCTATTCTTAGAGAGATGCGTCTGCGGCTGCGTCTACGTCTGCGTCTACGTCCCATGTGACCGCGTAGCTACGCTCGAAGCATGCCAACCTCCATATGTATGCAGTCGATCAGGACGGGGGTCGAATCGAATCCAAGTGGCAATAGCCGATTTCGTGATATGGGAAACCTTCGCAGAATCATCCATGTCACCAAACAGAAAGAGAAGAAGAAAAGCCTCGGCGCGCCTCACAGATTTGGGGGCTAGACGGGCGGTGTGGTCTACCATTCCAAATTATTCGCGGAGAGCCGTCGCACGTGTAACCCCGATGATGCTTGAAGAAAAATTGTGCGAGGGGACGCGAGAATGGAACGATGACCGCATGCAGAAAATAGTTTCTGGTTGGCGATACAGAGAAAGAAGAAGATATCACTGCTGCGAGGCTTGCATGAACAACGTGGCCTGGGATGGTCAGTGGCGGATATATTGAATTTTGCTTCCAAAGACCCACGAGCCACGACCCACGCGCTGTTTAGATATTACTTTCCTGCAGGTTTGAATTACCACACTCCAACCATACTCACATACAGAGGAGCTCCTCCTTGGGGTGTCACCGCAGGAAAAGGATCTAGAGTTTTCCGGTGGCTACATTGAATCAAGATACAAACTTCTGTTTAGTAGGCTCGGACTTTTTTCTTGGCCTTGGGCTGGTCCAGTGTTATGTGTTGACCTCGACCTACTGCAAAGGCGCGCGTCGTCAACTCGACGATCTGACGTTTGTCTCGATGATACCACATCCGACGTCGATGCCGAGGTAGATCTCTCGGTTGCTGCTGCAGTAGTGCGCTCCCGCATGCGCCTAGTAAGCAAAACCGCGCATTTGTTAATGGACAGACCGCACTCTTAAACGTCTAAGGTCGACCGAATCCTGCAGCGCAGGTGGTCGAGGATTGGATTGAAAGTGACGCGCGTGATAGGGATGGATCGATGCTACCGCGACAGCCCGCCCGCCCGCAAATCTGTCGTTCGGGTAAGATAGATGCCGTGTGTTGAGCGTGGATTATAGGTTGGGTTAGTGGGTAATCAAGAACTGTTCATCAGACGATCAGACGTCTGCGCCGGCCGGTACTTGAGTGGACATGATAAAGTTCTCCATCATGGCCTGGCCACGTCCAGCAGCAGCAGCAGCAGCAGCTCCGCCCCCAGGTTTCGTCGAAGCAGCACCCGCGGACGTTCTACCGCTGCCGCGGCCCGGTGCTGGTAGGAGTGGCGGTTGGGGGCCGACGCCGATGCTACCTTCGCGGCGCTTGACGACGAGGCACAGCACACGGCCGTAAATAGAAAAACCCTCGTACGAGATGTCCATGGCCAATTTCTTCTTCTCGTCGTCTTTCTCGGCACCGTCGTACCCCACCTCTGCGGCGGCAGTAGCGGCTCCCCTGCGACGACGCTTGGACGGTGGCGGCCTCGTGCCAGCGTCGCCATCCGGATCTTCGTCTCCATCTCCACCGTCATGCACGAACAGGCCATCGTCGTCATCGTCGTCATCGTCCTCCCCGTCCTCGCGCTCGCTACCCGATACGATCTCCACATCGCTATCCCCTAGGCCCTTACCGCCGCGATCGGCATCTCCCTCTGCTTCTGTTTCAGTACTCCTGCGTGCGCGCTTGGGTCGCCTACCGCTGCCGGTACCCGCTGCTGCAGTCTCATCTACCGCGGGGATGGCGGCCAGCGCGGCTGCAGGATCCACCTCGTCATCGCTGTCCTCGACTCGAATGGCCGGGGCCAGTTCCGCGGCAGTAGCGTCGACGTCGACGGGCGCCTCATTGGATGCGCCCACGAGGCGGACCGAGTTGGAGGTAAGCTTGGTCTGGGTGGTATCGTGGAAGTGTTTGTGCTTCGTCAGCAGCGCGTGGCGCGTGCTTGTCTCGGTGAGGAATATGGAGACCTCGAAGTCATCTGCGAGGATAGAATGGTGTCGTGTTAATGTGTTACACGCAAATGTTGTGCTGCACCAACCTCCTCTCGTAGATCTTTAATCTCGAGAGCGATGCAAACTCCCGCAAAATAGATCATGTATAGTACTTGCTCGGGGGTTTGTTTTGTTTTTCTTTTCTTTTCTTGTTGGGAGATGACATGGAACATAGACATAAACAATGTTTGCGTGGGTTATGTGTTATGGGTTATGGGTTATGCGACCTACCTTCGACCACGACATCTTTGATTCCTTTCTTCTTGGTGCTTCGCTTTCGACTGCGCTCCCGCTCCTCGCGCAGTTTCGGTAATACAAGTGGACGAACACTCTCGATGACTCTTGGCAGAACGGGGTTCCTCGGATTGAGGAGCCAGCTTTGGGCGAGAGCGGGGTTATCGAGATAGATCCGACATTCAAGGACTGAGTATTTGGTGATGCGAAGGTATCGGCGGATTGGCGCCATGTTGAGAGCGAATGCGACACATATCGAGATGTTGAAAGAATAACTCTGTGAATCCAAGTCTAGGTATCTACCTAGTTAGGTACCTAAGTTAGGTAAGGGTATGAGGTCACACGCCGTCCCTTTATCGATTAGTGGCACTCCCTTAGCTGCCTAGCCCCCTGTATTCCAGGGGACTTACAGTGTTACAGTAGCCTCGCATCTGTGGCTGAGGCTTAACTAGACTATCGTGTATCATTGGATGTAGGTAATTCAACTTCATCGGTTCGTAGCCTTAATTATAGTGGCTCAAGCTCTATCGATAACATCAAATCTTCAATGCTTCAGACGAGACATCGCGAGATTTTATGATGCCATCAGCTCATTGAATAGTCCACAGTTCGTAGCACCAAACATGGTCTGGAGACTGCCATGTCGAAATCATGGTCGGCAACGTTGAGATTGCCCAAATCCACGTTCCCGTAAGTCCAATTGCTCTGATAAGCTTGAGTTTGAGCTGATTATATGAGTTAAGTCCGAGACCTTTACCCAAACTACGGGACCAATATATACAACGAAGTGCCGACCATCTATATGAATGGCAAAAGAGAAACAGGCCCTCTGAGGGCACTTTCGTTATTCACGATGGCCCGCCTTACGCTAATGGCAATTTGCACGTCGGTCATGCCCTGAACAAGATCCTCAAGGATATGATCTTGAGGGTGAAAGTGCAACAAGGTCAGCATCTACTTAGACATAAACCACCAGATTCCCATATGAAGTGAAACTGATTTCTTGCTGTGCGTAGGCCGACGAGTAGATTATATCCCAGGATGGGACTGCCACGGGCTTCCCATCGAGCTTAAGGCTCTTGAGGGTTCTCAGGGGGAGAAGCTCAGCCCCGTCGAAGTCCGAAAGTCTGCTAGAAACTTGGCATCTAATACCGTGCTGAAGCAGATGAAAAGCTTCCGCTCGTACGGCGTCATGGGCGACTGGGACCGGAGATGGACGACCATGGACGCTGCGTTCGAGATCCGGCAGCTTCGCTTATTTCAGCAGATGATCAAGAAAGGCTTGATCTACCGTAGATTCAAGCCTGTCTACTGGTCACCCTCCTCTGGGACTGCCCTAGCAGAGGCCGAGCTGGAGTATCGGGACGATCATGTTTCCACCTCAGCCTGGGTACGATTTCCAATAACAGAGGAGTGGAGGACGCTCCCTCAGTTCGAAAGCCTACGGAACATAGTCCAGGGACCCTTGTACGCTGTAATATGGACGACTACCCCGTGGACTTTACCTGCGAATAGAGCTATAGCTATACACGACGAGTTAGAGTACTGTGTTGTTCTGTTGGGGGGCAGCACCGTATTAGTTACCAAAAGCCGTCTTGAGACTCTCGTAACAAAAATCGGTGCTCAGCAATACTTCCAGGTCCTTGCTACACTAAAGGGCAAAGACTTGGTCGGCCTAAAGTACGTAAACCGACTCCGAGGTAAGGGCGCTGAACCACAACCCGTCATACACGCAGATTTCGTGTCGGCAGACTCAGGATCGGGTCTTGTCCATCTCGCCCCTGGCCATGGATTCGACGACTACGAGGTTTGTCGACCGCTTGGCATACCCGTGGCGGCTCCCATAGACGACCAGGGGAAATTCACGCAAGATGCCTTCCCCGATTTTCCCGAAGCGCTGTTGACGGCTCCTTCGGTCAGTGAAGGTGGCGGTCAGTACGTGCTTAGCATGCTCCAACTACATTGCGATGTGTTATGGGTGGAAAAGTACCAGCATAAGTACCCGTACGACTGGCGGACGAAACAGCCGGTCGTGATCCGAGCTACCGAGCAATGGTTTGCTGACGTCGAGTCTATCAAGCAAGAGGCTCTTGCTACTCTGGACGATATACACTTCATCCCCGAATCTGGCAGGAAACGACTGGAGAGCTTTGTCCGGGGCCGAAGCGAGTGGTGCATATCTCGACAGCGTGCTTGGGGTGTTCCCATACCCGCCCTATATGACGATACAGGCGCTGCTGTCGTAAACGAGGACGTAGTCGAACACATTCTTTCGGTCATACAGGAACGAGGAACTCATGCTTGGTGGTCGGACGCCCCGGATGATCCGGCTTGGATTCCAGCTTCACTGAAAGAAAAGGGACAATACCGACGAGGAACGGACACTATGGATGTATGGTTTGACAGCGGCAGTAGCTGGACCATGATGCAGGGCCGTGCAGATGTCTATCTCGAAGGGTCTGACCAGCACCGTGGCTGGTTCCAGTCCAGTCTTCTGACCCGAATTGCCGCAGGTGCCCAAGTCGATACCAACTTTGAGAAAGGCGCGCCCTTCAAGCAACTAATTACTCATGGGTTTACACTGGACCAAGATGGCAAGAAGATGTCCAAGTCATTGGGAAACATCATAGAACCGCAGCAAGTCATCGACGGTACGCTCTTACCGCCAATCAAGCAGAAGAAAAAGGCAGCTCAGGGGCCGCCTGCCTACGACGCTTTAGGCCCGGACGCCCTTCGATTGTGGGTCGCGAGTAGCGATTATACTCGGGATGTGGCTATCGGTATTCCGGTGCTTAGCGCCATACACACAGCTCTTCTCAAGTACCGCACCACCGTGAAGATGCTCTTAGGATCGCTACATGAATCGGCTCGCTCTGCACCCTTGAATGTAACGGATCATATCGCCATTATACAATTACAGGATACCATGCAAGAAGTAGGCAAGGCATTCGACAACCACGAATTCTACAGAGGGTTCGCCGTCCTCAACAGGTGGGTAACGAACGACCTATCTGCCTTTTACCTCGAAGCGTTGAAAGATCGGCTCTACTGCGGGGATGGAGGAGGCGTTCTCGAGCCTATGCTCACCGGCCTTCTGAGGATGCTTGCACCAATGACACCGCTACTTGTCGAGGAGGCGTGGGATCATCGTCCTGAGTGGATGAAACAAGACTTGTAAGTTTACGAACCGGTAAAGATGTCACAAAATTCTTAGTAGCATGGCTAACAATCGAACACAGGTCTCTATGTCATCCTCTACACCAACTCTACGGCGATCCTGTCATAGATGATAACCGCCTTACACACAACCTGGAGTCATTGAGGAAAGATATTCCAATCCTCATGTCCGTCCACGGCGCTATTAAGTCGGGTCTCGAGGCCGCCCGCGGCGACAAGGTCGTGGGTTCGTCTCTGCAGAGCTCAGTCATCATCGACGTCACGGACACGGCAGTCAGAAGTGTGATGGATAAGTACGCGGATGAGTTGGAAGCTATGTTTGTCGTCTCGTCGGTTGACATCAATACCGCGCCTCCCGAAAACCCGGAGTGGTCTTATACGCGGAACTTTGAGGTTAATGGTGATGCAAAGGGGAGAGTAGTGGTGCTCCCTCCTAGCCAGGCCAAGTGCCCACGCTGCTGGCGCTACGTCGCTCCCGAGGAGGATAAGCTGTGCCGGCGGTGCGACGATGTGGTTACTTCTGTGTAGATTAGATGTAACTACTGTATATATCCAATGTCGAGAATTTCGTCACTTATGGAGCCATTTTTCTTCTTCTTTGACTGGAGGGGATTGCAGTCGTTACTACACCAGTGAATTATTGCGGCGAGGATTGCATAGTTGTAAGCAAGTGATGCGTCTTTTCACTACACAGACAGGTCCGTAAGTACCTACTTCTGTGATTCAATCGGATTATTAGAAAGAGAAAAAAAGAAACTCTTGAGAGACTTTACCTACTGCTAGATTCGAACTAACTGGTTTCTCGTAGGGTAACACGAGAATACCCTCCAGGTGCTTAGCCACTACACCAAGTAGATCTTCAGAGTGCTGAAACACGACATGATTGCCTCAAACTATCCCGAGTCCTTTATAGGGAGATCAGTTAGCGATAATTTTGACGTCTGATAAAACAGTGATTGCGATGTCGAAATTGAGTATTATATACCTCTATATCTAGTTGGTCTGGTCTATATCCGTGGGCGCGCTCCGGGCGCACGTCTATTTTCGCCGCCATATTTATAAAACGCAACCAGCCTGCCCCCAACGCCATACTTAAAACGCCCTTAAGCCCTCACTTATCACCACCACTTACCGCCGTCGCCGTCGCCCCAGCATTAAGAGCCCCAAATCCAACTTATCGGGCAGCAGCCGTAAGACTCCTGATCTCCGCATCCTGCTCCTCGTACTCGGCGAGCTTCTTCCCGGGCAACCTAACGGCCCTATCCAGCGCGACCGGCAAGCCCCTATGGCGGCCCCTCAGCATGACGAAGATCATAACAATCTTAGATCCGGTATACATGCCGCCGCTAAAGCTATAGCTCTGGTCCGGCAGCCCGATGCTGATGCCGATATTGGTGTACCCGGACACGATCTCGAACAGCATGTTGAAGACGCTGTACGTGGCCGGGTCCGCCAGCGAGTGCGCCGTCTCGATCAGCGCGATCAGGAACAGCGTCAGCGCGATCCACCACACGTCGTGGCTCAGCTGCCCTCGCACCTGCTGCGACACCAGGCTCGGCGGGCCCGACGCGGGCGCGTGGTCGTGCAGCGAGTGCACCGACGACGCCCGGCCGCCGAAGTCGATGGGCGCGGCGCGCCGGAGTCCCGACGGTTTGTGGGGACCCGCGGTGGAGGAAGACACGCCGACGCCTTGGAACGACCGCATCCGGTTCTGGATCTGCTGGCCCACGAAGGCGGTGCCGCGGCGGCCCATCGCCGAGAACATCTTGATGGAGCGCGTGGTGGGCGCCTGGGAGGCGGCGTCGGCGGACCGGCGCTTGCTGAGAGAAGACGACAGGACGGGCGCCGGAAGGCCGGACGGCGAGGAGGACTGGTCCGGGACCATGGTGGCGGTGGCGTCGTCGAAGATGCTGTCGCTCTTGGAGGACGAGGGAGAGCCCTCGAGCTGCTCCGGGTCCGGCTGGTCGCCCTCGTAGATGCCGAGGGACCGCTCCTCGTACACGTTGGTGCGGCGCATTGTGATGATGTGCGGGTAGGCGGCCGTGTAGTACACGACGAGCCAGAGCACCTGGACGTCGAAGTATATAGCCGACGGGGATACAATGGCGTAGCCTCCTGATGGAATCGCTGTTGGAGGGAAACAAATTGGTTAGCTTTGAACGTCTCGATTTAATGGTGGAGATAAGCACAGTAGCCTTATAAATGGATGCACTTACAAAATCCCTGAAAGAGCGCATCGAAGATCCGCTGACCGAGAGGAATAGCCTCCATCGTCGGATTTCCAATACTCAGAATCAAGATCAAGAACCAGTCCGCGATTACAAATCCGCCAAACGTTGCGGCGAACATCCAGGTGTCCCTGGCGGGGAACAAGCTGGTGTACACTCGGCGGGGGAACTTCAAGATAAAATCGAAGCTCTCCTTCCAGTCGGTGTACTCCTTGTTCTCGGAGAAATAGCTCAGCAGCGTCGACATTGCCCATATGATGAGGCGCATGAAGACGGGGAAGGCGGCAGGGCCCGCGAGCGACAGCAGCGTTACGACGGTCAGCAGGAAGTAGGAGCCCTGGAAGGGAATAAAACCGGCGTCCAGCAGCGTGAAGCCCGCGTTGTTGTAGGCGGAGACGGCCAGAAAAATACCGGACCACCAGGGATTCTGCGCGTTGACGGCCGCGGCGTCGACCGCGTAGACCGACATCCACGCGCCGAGGGCGATGGCACCCAGGAGCTGGCACAGCGCGAAGTAGGCGATGACGAACTCGGACAGGAACTTGAGGGCCCGGTACTCGACGCCGCCCAGGTACTCGCGCTCGTCCTCCGACAGGTTGAAGAACTGGCCGTTCCGCCCGATGTTGCGTTTCTGCTCCCGGAGGAACGTCTGCACGTTGAACCCGTCCATCGTCGTCCTCGTCGACTCCCCTGCGACGGACCTCCGCCGTCCCGTGTCGGTCTGGTGGGAGTGCGTCTGGTAGATCGAGTGCCCTGTTGCTACGGACTGTCCTTCCAGAGGCCTGCCCTCCTGCACGGGCTCAAGGAAGTTGATGTGCTGCAGTTGGCTCCTCGTCCCTCCATTCTGTGCGTCCGAACTCGACGGCCGCGCCTCCTCGTCTGAAAATCGCCTTCTCGTTGGCGAAGCCACATTATTCCCATAACCCGACGACTGCGGCCTACGTGGATGTGGATCCCGTCCTTTTCCAAAAGAAGACATGACCTGCAGCCCGAACATCGCGCCCGCCATGCCGACCACGGCGCCGGTAGATCCCTTCACCTTCTTCCTCTTGTCCCGCTCCGACTTCACGATATCCTCGAAGCGCTTCTCGAAGATGTGCTGGCGGAACGCGATAGTAACCCACGAAATCAGCACCTGACTCCCGATCATCATTAAGATGCACAACAACACCTGCTGGAACGTCGTCAGCTGGCTGACGTTGACGGTGTTGAGCCCCGACGCGGTCAGCGCCGACATGACCATGAACATGCTGTCCCACCACCCCACGCTGTACGTCGGGTCCGAGGACCCCCAAAAGATGAGCGTGGCCACGATGGTCGTGCCGATGAAATACGCATAGTGCAGCGTGATATAATTGATCGGCGGCACGTACGGCCGGGCCGCTCGCGCCGCGGCCACTAGCGCATCGTAGGTTCGGGGGTGTCGCGTGCTAAAGTCCTTCCACCGCTGAATAAGCTGCTGCTGCTGCTGCAGCATCGTGAGATTCCGTCTATCTCACTTAAATCTCGAATAATCTCGAATAAATGATGCCTCACTTTTTGCCGGACCTGCCGCGCGGGCAGGCTTCTCAATTGATTTTGGATGAGTAAAACTTAATAAAGAAAAGAAAGAAAAGAAAACTTAATGAATGGATTGGATTGAATGGATGAAACGAATGAATTAAATGAATGACTTGTGTGTGTTGTGCTTGTTTCTCTTGTTTCTACTCCTATTTTTTTCTGCCCAAGGGGAGCTCGGTACACGACCTGCGTCATTCCCAAAGCGCGATAGATTGGCCCAGGGATTTCGGAACCTGGCCCCCCTGAAGACTAAGGCACGGCCACATATCGTAGCCTGTAGGTTAACCTAGGTGGTTGAAACACAGCCATCGAGCCAATGAAATCCTAACCCGCCCCTTGTTCTACAGTCTACCAACCGGAACTGGAGTCGAAATTCTCATCCTCGCTACCCCCGGATGTTACATTGTTCATAAATTTCCGATCGGGACCTCTTTCCGCTGCCAGCAGATCAATTGTCGTGGCTTATCTGGAGCTGCCAACTAATGATAGTAAAGTCAGGCACGAAAAAGATCTAGTATATGGATTATCATCATATGTTTTGGGCAAATTGGTCAGTTCGATTGTGTTCAATCTAGGTACCTATGGAAGTTTGAAAAAGCTCAAACTAGTACCCAGTGCCCATCGTCTCACTTCCATCATCTCATTCTCGTCTCCCCCGACCTATCTATCAGTCCTATGCACTCAAATTACTGAGGTACTTGATGCACACTCACGCAGGGTATCACTATCTGTTGTTTGTTGTGAAACCCCCATATTCGATTATCAGTTCATATCATGGGCGCACACGTGTTCACCGGCTGACACAAAGTGTCGGCGAAAAAAAGTGAAAGGAAAAGGAAAGAGAAAAAGAGGCAAATCTGCAACCTAGTAGGTACTGTAATCGGCATGAGCGAAATGTCGTTGGTGTCGTGCACCGGAGAGGTCATCTGCTGGTCGAAACTCTTTTTTCTCGTTATTCTCGAATTTGACAAAAGCATCACACTTTAAGGACGAACTTGAGAAAGAGTCGTTGGTTATCAGTCTTTAGTCATCGCAGCTTCCTGCTACCTGGAAAGTATCCATTCGCCGTGGAAAAGATGTGTAAATCCGCATCTATCCAGGTCGTCATATCCACGAAAACACCCAATATGTTCAAAGTATCAAGAACAGTTCCGGGTCTATAGTGACGGGAAGCTGCCAGGATCGAAACAACGAGAAACGATCGGATTGCCATGATGAGACTATTCCGTATGCCAAGCCGTCGCATGGTATCATGTTCCGTCAGACTTGAAAGTCGTTGGGTTCACAGACAGGCTTAGTTGGCGTATTGAGAATTGCCGATGTTCACCGTATCTCCGAGACGGGCGCTATCCAACAATCACCAGATTCGGTGGCGGTTTTGGAGGTATTTGATACCGTGCAAGATGCCCTTCAGCTTGCCAGTTCGAGAGTAGCTGAAAACGTAGGGCATGGCCAGCTTACGGCACAGCAGCTCCCAGTCGAGCCCGGTGTCAGTGTCGAAGCGGTCGCCGAACTTACCCCGGAGAGCCTGCTCTGCTTGTTGGATGTTAGATCGTACATCATAAGTTGCCAAGCAGGATTCTATAGCAAAGCCTTAGAAAAGTATTAGGACCAGAAGAAAGGATGAAAAAGGACTACAGGTAGAAGTAGTCAATCACCGTCCAACTTGGAAGCAAATGATAGAAACAAGGGCAGTAATTCAATCATAAGAGAACTGTGATTCTTAACCCTAACTAGAAAGGAACCCTAAACTCCAGACTTCGGGGTATCTAAAATACAAGCTATAATGGGAGTGATGGACTCGAGCAGGAATAAGAGTCCCACGTAGGGTGTTTGGAAACCGGAGCCCTTTTATCCAGTAGAACGTAGAAAGACCAACACCTGTATATGTTCCCGAACCACCATCCGCCGCCATCAGAGAACATATTTCTAACACCGTTTGTTGGGATCGCGGGAAGCTTCAAACCGTAGAATAATTCTATGTAGCGAGGCCATCTAATTCAACCTCGGGCTCTTCCTCCTAGCGATGCTCTGCGAGAACACCTCCCTGCCGCCTCCAGGTATCATCGAGGAGAGCGGCGGCAAGTTCTCTCGCCCCTCCGCGCTCGTGGTCGACTTCTTCCCCGCCCTCGAGGCGCGCGTCGTCATCGTCCTACTCTTCTTCAACAGCGGCATCGTCAGGTCTCCGCCGTCTGCGCTTGATGAGGTTGCTGCTGCGTCTATAATCATGCTGCCGGGGCCCGCGCTGGAGCTGAAGCCGTGGATCGTGCTGTTAGCACGGGGGTCAAAGTGGAACGCGGCGGCGGCATTTAGGTTTGGGTGTACCTCACGTAGGCTCATCGACAACGGAAGACGATGCTCGCGGTCCGAGAGCGGGAACGTGTGCTCCGAGGCGAAGGGTCGCGACGGCGATCGGTTCGCGGATAGGGTCAGGTCCGTGTCGGCAAATACCTTAGATTTGCTCGGCGACGGCTGGCCGTTCAACTTTCTGATAAGTGCTTCGTGCGACTCGGTCTGTGGGAGCTCTGTGGGGTAGTTATAAACAGTCTTCTGCGGCGTGTCTCCGGTCGGCTGGTATTCTTGTAGGACCGTACTATTTACATCTTCGCGAAGATCTGAAAGGGGTTGGCAGAGGTTTTCGGAAAGAGGCTCTAGAGAGTCCTGGGCATTGACGATGTCCGTGTCCATTTCAGTGCCGAGATTTTGGACTCTGGAACATGTTGTCTTGAAGTGGTCCGCAATATTCGCATACGAATCCTCAACTGTGCCGGCTAGGCCCACCACGGAGCTTGAATGCTGATCATGATGCTGGGCATTCTGCGAACGAGCACGAGTGACAAAATCGTCTAGGGATGTCATCTGTTGCTGGAGGTCCTTCATCTGTTCGTCGACGACCCGGACTGTCTCGGCATGTACTGATTTGGTCGTGTCTTGAATTGAGGTGCTATGTTGATTCGCAATCTGTAATCTGGTTAGTATCGGCATAATCGGCGACTGAATAGAGTATCTTACAGTCCAATCATCCTTCAACTTCGTCTTCAACGTCTCACGAGAAGATGCTATTTCGTCAAGAAGTCGAGATTCTTTCTGGTTCCAACTATCCATTCCTTGGGAATACTGTGCCATATTGCCTTCCAAGGCAGTACCGTTGTCTTGTACGCTCTGTTGAATGATAGCTGCCTTGTTAGCTAATCGTGACTCCTGGAGCTCGGCTCGAGTGTTGATGAGAGCGGTGATTTGGCTAAGGAGATTTTCTCTCTCCTTAGCTGCTTGCTGTCGTTCCTCATTGACGGCTTCTTGCAACTGAGTTGAGATAGACGTGTTTGACTGGACGACGGTCTTGTTTGCATTTTGCAGTTGTTCTCGGAGACTATCGGACTCCTTCTTCTGGGATGTGATGTGACTTAGCAATTCTTCGAAAATCGATTTAAAATCTTTACCAAGAGAAGAGTAGGACGAGTGAAGCTGATTGTGGAAAGTTCCTAGTTCGCTGAGAACGTCCTGGGATATCCTTTCAGCCGCGGACGCGATGGCTCGTAGACTCTCGCCAACCCTTTCCTTGATGTGGTCTCTGACTTCCTTGATCTCTTCAAGGACCTCATCCATCTCATCCTTGGACTTTTGTTTTTGCTCCATAAGCTCTCTCTTAGATTGAGCAAAGAGCTCTAGGTTCTGGTCAAGAAATGATTGGGTGGAGGACAGCTTCTCCAACTCTTGCTGCACGAATGAATGCATCCGCTCCGAAATGCTCGAAATGTGCTGCTGCTGCTCGCTTCGGAATTCTTCAACGCGACCTTCTACAAACGAAGTCACGTCTGATACCTGATCTTGGGCTGTTCTCCAGCTGGTACGATTCAACGACTGCAGATCTGATTTTCGCTTGTTCTTGGCATGGAGGCCATTCACGTCCTTAACCGTCTTTCGAATCGTGCTGATGAGCTCTCCTCCAATTACCTGCATCTGCTCTTCAGTCTCTTGGTGTGCCTTGCGCAGGTGTGTCTCTTCGGCAAGGGTCTTACGGGTTGCCTCAAGCACAAGTTCGGTCTGGTCGAGGACACCCTGGGTTTCGTCAAGTTGTGTTCTGGTAGCGTCGTGATCTTTCTTCAAGCCCATGAAACTTGAGGTCAAGGAAAACAATTCTTGGACCTTATTTCGTAGGTTGGATTCGAGAGTCTCGATCTTGGCAGCCTTCTCCTCGTTTTGAATTCGGCGCGATTCGCTTTCCACCGTCATTTCTTCATAACTCTCGTTCGATAAGTAAACGCCGTTTCGCTGACGGGTGGCTATCAACTCCCGTTTCAGCTGTTCGATCTCGTTGGTGAACTCCCTCAGCATAGTCTTCTTGTTGATCAACTGATTAACCTGAGGCTTGTTTCGAATATTCTTGGCCCTGAATGCGTAGTCGAGCGTTGATATCGTCTCTTCTAAATTGCTCTTGGCTGGGGAGATCGTGGCGATGATGCAGGTCTTCGTGCGACCGCCGAGAGAGTCTTGCAGTAATCTTGTTAATTTAGACTCTCGATATGGGATATGGGAACTGCGGTCGACTAGCGCATTGATCACTCGTCCTAAAGTAAGCAGACTCTTGTTGATCAGGCCAGCCTCTGCTGCCCTCTTATTCTCGGCCCCGGACCGCTGAATATTCTCGCTACCAGCAAGATCTACCAGGTTCAATTTTCCGGCGCTGACGTAGTCCTCGCCATCTTCTCCGGTTCTCTTGACACAGGCGGTGATGGTAAATACCGTGTGACTTCGACTACTCAGATCGTTACACTTGGTTGCGGCAACCTGTCGCTTAAGACTACCATCTTGTAAGAGTTTAATACCCTCGGCGGCGCTCTTGATGTGGGACTCTTCCATGCCTTGGACAACCGTTGTCGCGTGGCCTTTGCGAGACGTATCGTCGAAAATCTTCAGCTTGGTGCTGTCTTCCATGGAGATCAAGTCTCGGAGTTCTTCGTTGTATAGTTCGATGAAAGAGCACTTGACAAAGCTTTCCGTGTCTTCCATTTCCAACTTGTTGAACAGATTGTGCAGCACTCGAGGGATAATTCCAGCGGCATCAGGGAGGATGCCCAGTGTGTCGTTCATATCTCCTGACATAGTGTATGTCTTACCCGTACCAGTCTGGCCATAAGCAAATATGGTACAGTTATACCCGCCAAGCATCTGACGCGTACTTAGTTAGCTGATCATATTGGATGATCACTGATCCAACATACCTCCTCTAATATGGGCTTCACGACATCGTCGTAGAGCATACTCTGGTCGGCAGCTTGAGAGAAGACGCGATCAAAATTATAAGTCTTATTGCTCAGCGCACTGGGCCCCATGGACAACTCGACCAGCTTGCCCTTGACACCTTCAGTCTGTACGACAACAGCGCTGTTCTCTCGTACTTCGCGTTCATTGCGTCCTCGACATCGGACAACAACATTGATATTCGTCTCTTCGCCAGCATCTAACTCGTAATCGCGATCCTTTCGCTTGGTTCCGGTCGTGGCGACGGACGTCATGGATTCGGCTGGCGACGGTGCCGCTGTTCGGTCGATCCTTGAGGCAATGGCGGCATTGTGATGACCTGGATTTCGAAGCGATGATGTTCTGGTTGAAGGTGCTCGGAGGTTGGAGCGACCAGCAGCACCAGTGCGGGCGCTGGCAGCCGCTGAAGGCCTATTGCTCCTGTAGGAGCGGCCCTGCATGGCTGGTAGAAGCGAGTCGACTCAATTTCAGAGATATTGGAATTACTATTAGAGCTAACAAATAACGTCGTCTCGTTTTTACGCGACACAACAAACGGTCAGTAGACAAAATGGGATGATTGTTTGGAATTCAAAATCAATTCTTTAGCGAGGAGTGTGGCGTCCACATCGACGACAAGGTAGGAACTGTGGGATGCGTAGGGATTGCGTCGCTTGCTTGTTGCAGGGAATAAGATAAGACGCGACAGACGTTCACGATGTTGTATGCACTCCGCCGTCCTATGGAGACGATAGCAGGCCCCGCTAAAAGTGTCAATAGAAGTTCTCTCGTTGTCTGGACAACAATCGGCCCACTACCTAACCTTAGGTACCTGCCAGGTGATAAGATTACCTAGCCATGTGCTTACATAAAAGTACCCACCTGGAAACCAAGAATGGCGGGGTACCTTGATAGGCGCAATGCTGCTTGCGTGCCTGACCTCGCTATCAAATGACGTCTCAGGGCGCATCTGACACCTCTATCCAGGTCTTCCTTTGCGTGTCCGGCCATGTGGCTTGACTCCTGGGCAAACCTAACTTAATCATCGCTTCTACTTACTTCTTCTTACTTTTTTACTTTCTTATTGCTTCTTCTTGGTCTTCTTTCTCAACTATATGTACGGGCCTCCGACTACCCAGATATTACTCTTCATGGATTCGACGGGTGCTGGCTGACCTGCTTGACTCCTGGGAGTAGCACATTGTGCTGCATCTGATTTAGAAGAATACCAATAAATCCACCTTCATCATGTCTCTGTTTACTGCAGCCCTCCATCCCAATGTTGGGCTGGGTTTCCTTGGTAAGCAAAGAGATGAAAGTGTCAGTTCCGCCTTGCTCATCGCTGACCATTCCATCTTCAGTTCTCGGGGCTTCGCTCCACGATATCCTGACACGCTTGAAAGCCGAACCCCAGCGCTTCCCGAAGCTAGATCTCGCTTACTCGCAAATAAACCCTGTTATGAAGCCTATCATGCTTACCCTCCCCGCAAACGGTTTACGACTGCGCTTTGATGGCCCCGAGCAGCGATTGCGCCTCGTAGAGGTTATCGACTTCACCAAGAACCGCATTACCTACCAAGAGAAGGATATCGCTAGACCCGCAAATTCTCAAGGAGTAGCAGGTTCGCCAGCGCCAG
This sequence comes from Hypoxylon sp. FL1150, assembly GCA_022495205.1. Lineage (NCBI taxonomy): Eukaryota > Fungi > Ascomycota > Sordariomycetes > Xylariales > Hypoxylaceae > Hypoxylon > Hypoxylon sp. FL1150. The sequence goes on along the minus strand of MU376203.1, from coordinate 164,726 downwards.
GGGGTGTTGCGACTGGTCCGGCATTCAGGAACGTCTACCACCGCTTATTCGGTCCGACATATGCTGGTGAATATATACCTCCTAAGGAGGACAAGCCCACTGCCGTCGGAACATATGTGTTATCTTACCCTGGTGTATCGTTTAGCTTTCCCCTGCCAAAGTCGGCGTTTTCCCCAGAAAAGGATGTGGTGTCCTTGCTCTCCTCGCCCGCAAGCCAGGTGGCCAGCTCCGTCGCCGTGTTCAGCGGAAAGTCGTGGGCTTACGCTCGGGAGACCCTGTGGACTGAGGTCCTTCCTAGCGTCAAGTCCTCCTTTCTGTTCAGTAAGAGTAAGGAAGTCGTTCCTGATGAAATATCCCTCATCAAGATCCATGGTGGTGGCAGGCTTCAACTATTCAAGAAGTGGACCAACTCATCGATATGGATCAATCTTGGAGAGACGACGCCTCAAGAACTGGTATCGGAGCTAGGTCCACCCGATGCCATATATCGGAAGAACGATCAGAGGATGTATATTCATAAGACGCGCACTGCTAGTCACAGTCGCTCGAGGTCCAATGGGGGTGATTATAGACGCCCGGATGACCTAACCGATACGGACCAATCTTCTGTACTTACTGGCTCGGAAGATTCCGAAGACGAAGCTATCGAAGATGATTTCGCGGGGAACATGTCGGGTGAATGCTTTTATAACTACTTCTACTTGGGTTTTGATATCCTGGTCTCGCCACCTCAGCCCGTCTCGCGGATACCGCCGTCCCAAGCTGTTGCGCTGAACGGGAAAGAGGTTCCCGGAGCTAGTCCATTCAAGAGTGGCACAGCGGATCGGTTGGTAGCTACCAAAATAGTCTTGCATGCGAACGTGCCTGGGTCGTATCCATTCAATCGACACCGCCGTTGTCGCTGGGAGATCCAGTATCTCGCGATCAACAACCCGGACGACGTCGTAAATTCCGAGACCCCGTTCGGCGAGATCGAGGGGCGGCTGAGGGAGGAGTGGAAGAGCACGTACCAATCTGCCGACGAGGCCAAGAAGCCGCAGCGTGGAATGGTGCTGAACAGGGGCTGGGGGGACAGCCCAGGCAGCAGCTGCGAGTTCCTTGGGGGATGGGAGGACGGCAGCGGAGGTGTCGCCGCGAAGAAATTCGACGGGAGCGAAGACTCGACGACGACCCTGTACGGATTCCCCGGGTTAGTCTTTGAGGTACTAAAGAACGGGTTCGTAAGTGCGGTGACAGTTTTTTGAGCTTAGGTACGGGATAGGAAGGGAATAGGCGTTTGTAACTGGCTGCCTTGCCATTAGCACTGGGCAATATAGAGAGGGGTTCCTCAACGAATTAAGTATATTTCACTAGGTACCTATCTGGCAACGGTTTCGGTGCAAGTTATGAGTATTTACTCCTTCCAATATCTACCTGTGACTTTGACCTCGTACCTAAAGCTGATAATAATCATACTTGTCACCGCCCTCAAGGATCCCAAGGTAACCCCAAGGATTCCAAGCTGGTACTGGATCTTGCTAACTACATAGATACGTGCCGGGGGGGATTTGCCAGTGACTGAGAATGAAGAAAACCTGCCTCCTACCTATCTGCCTACCGATATTAGATGATAGACTGAGGAGGTGCATAGATTTACATTGAGTATTTTAGCTTCCGGGGTGGCTGCTAAAGGGAAAATCCAGCTTGATGCTACCCCTTTCTTGTGGGTCTAGAACGTTTCCACAGTGTGGGTAGAAGGAATATCAATCATATTGCTACCTACCTAGGTACCTAGGTAGGTAGCTTGAGCCGCCCCTCGGCCCCACACATCGCCGAAGATGACTACTGCCGCACAGCCCCACAACGGCAGGTGATGAACAAGTTTGCTACTGCTTTCTTTCAAGTGAAGCAAGAGCAGTCTATAGAGCTAGACTCCTAGATATAGAGATAAAGGACGATAGTACCATAGCATCTGGGCTCATGGACATAAAAAAGCTGTGAGAGAAATGATCGTTCAGTGTCTTAAGTGCTATTTTCGTTCTGAACATTCAATGCAAAACTTGGGTATTTTAAAATGAGATTTTTGTTGAATAATAACTTCGGCTGTGATAATTTCATTTATTTATCCAAGCAAAAGACCGAAGATCAGCTATCTATGATAACCAATAGAAAGGCACATAGAAATTAGAATACCTTTGGTAGAAATTGTCACTAAATTTATTCTGATTTTGATATAAATACTTTTGATATGTAATAGGTGGTAGGCTTCTATACAGTTTACCTACCTAGCATACAGTTGATACCATAGAGTAATGATATGATGACAAGACTGGGCCTCTTCATGCTGAGGGGAGCTCAGTTAATCTAGTAATAAAATGTGGCATCTTGCACAGTTGTTGTACCACAAATTATTCTCGATAGAAATTGTATTGTATCTTAACTCTCTAGGTCAGCCGGTACCATTGATCCTTGGAGTCATCCCCTAGCAAGTGGCCCCTACCTACCTAGGTAGCGTAAAATCTTGTCGGTACTCGAAATACAATCAGGAAGGCACGCCGTTGTAGCCACTGCTTTGCTAAGGTTCAGGGGGGTGGAGCCTACAGTAAATATCCAAGCCAGGTTAGCGACGACAACTGCGCCTGCGCGTCTCCACGGCTTGTCGCTACTGCCCAGTGTGGTTGATCATTCGTAATTTGTAGCGTGCCCTCCGGCGCCCACTTAAAGCTCCCGTTTGTGCACGCGTTCAAAACCTTTTCTATTCATTGCCCTTCGCGCGCCGAATCTACAACCTTTAGAACCTTGCGTTGCCATTCCAAATTAGGATCCATCTTCACTTGGTACATAGGTGCAACCTCGAATTTAATACTTATCGTTACGACTTGGCGCCACGGCGGATCTACCATAGGCAGTACAATAGTCGACAGCGATAAGTAACCTACCGCTACCACCAACATGGCCAGTACCAGAATTACCCGAAAGGTGAAGGTCGAGGACTACTCGAGTCATCCTCTCGACGAGTTCTTTACCGAAGACGATGCCGAAGAAGCTACTAGCAAGTCGGTCAAGCAGACCTCTGACGAGCTCACTTCAAATGAGCTAACATCTGGCGACGCTGTGGAGTTGCCGTCAACACAGGACCCTGGTATGACGACAACGCCTGGGCAGCCCATGACTCCCAGCCGCGACTCGAGCTCCGAAGCCGGCTCGGTGATTCATGTGAGTACTTCTTCGACGCATTCCTGAATGCCCAATATTCCTAGACAAATGTAGAGTATGAGATCTGACCTGGAGCGGTTACTGATTTCGAGGTTGATAGGTTACCCCCACACCGGCTGGTCAAGGTTCATTCAAGGCACCTTACCCCGTTCAGACGCCCCAGCGCGGCTCTACGTTCAAGTACCTGTATTCTGATGACAGTGACTGGTCTACTCCGGAGACCCCCCTGGCCGGCTACAAGCTGCACGACGCATTCAACTCTGGAATATCAACGCCGTCTGGATCTAGCTACCTTGCCTTGGGCAGCCGACTTCAATCTCGACATGGCCTGTTCAGCACTGGACCCAACCTGTCTATGACTGGACCCAACTTATCTGCAACCGAACCCAACCCCTCTACGGCCAGTCCTGGAGGAGTCGCCACAGTTCCCTTCAAACCAACTGGCCAGGGAATGTACTCCGACAACATTTATCGTAGTCTTCACCCTCTACACCAGCAATTCCTCAACGTAGAGCAGGTTGCACATGCGGAGCATCTTGCTCGTTCTGGCATGGAGGATGTGTTGTTCATGATCAACGATTCGGAACTGATTAAGTTCGATAAAGAGAATGCGTTTAAGGCATACAGCTATGCGACAATCGAAGAAGTCAACGGAGTGCAGGGCTGGTACAAGCACGACGGTTCACTCCTCGCTATGTCTACCACGGCATGCTTGAATGTGCTGGAGGATCTCAATAAACAGAAGCAAAAGCGAGGAATCCCGCTTCCCCATGTCAATTACAGTACGTGATATTCTCATAAGCACCTGGCAAGCTCAAGCTAACTGACTGTATAGATGACCTACGACGCCGTTAGATGTGTTAGTCTGGTACTTGCCCTGAGATTTTCTCCGGATAAGTCTTATCAGCAAACTTCTATTCGTTTGACGCTTGCGTTTATATTCGCCGCCCGGTTTAATGGTCGACAGCTAGTTTGGGCCTATTTACGTGACGTGGTGGTTTCACAAGATTGCTTTTTTTTCCTCCTTTTTTTTTTCTTTTTCACCTTTCACCTGAAAAGTCCCGAGAAATCGTGGTGGTCCTTCATTTATCGAGAGCACAAGTCTTATACATTCCCCTCGAGCAAGATCTGCTCCCAATATGTACCTAATGCCTGATGATAAGCTTTTTTAATGGAGTCACTAGGACTCAAACGTTGCCCTTATTTATGAGAAAGCTGGGTCTATGAGGATTCTAGTTTTGCGATGCAAGTTGCCTCTTTATATTTGCGTAAATTGTTTGATTGTTTCGTTTGTAAGCAATACATCACCGAGTCACCCCGTAAACAAGATATAAGTTTCATTTCCCATAAATTTCATTAGGTTATTCACATTCGTGTTCTACACACACACATCCATGCATCGTATTATTTCCGTGCGCCAAGTCGTCATAATGCGTCAACCCACTTTGTGGCACTCCCTCGTAGATAGATAACTAGACATCTACCTTGGCATGCATTCCGCTTAAGCCGCAAGTAAATAAACTAGGTAAAAATATATTATTTATACCGAATGTATTCATGAGATCAAGTATTTGACACAATGCATCTATCGAAATGTTATATAATACAAAAATTTGCGCTTATCCATATCGCGAAGACCTACCCGGGACCGGACTTTACATTGGGAGACAGTCCGCAACATTGCTGTGACTAATACCCCAGCTGTCCGGCCGAAGAAAAAGCAACGGGGCTTGTTGGATAGATATATGACCTCCATTAGGTTCTAATAGATGCAAGGGCGAGCAAGGTTAACTACGGAATTCCTAGGTGACCGCCAAACAAATTTCGTCATTTGCGTTGCCGTGCAAATCCAAGCTCAGAAACGTACCCACCCTTCTTACAAATCACCCACGTTGCTGACGGCGCATCCCACCACCCTTATCTTAGTCCTCCAAAACTTGGAAAACGTCTGCCATTCTCCCATTCCACGCATGTACTACGACACCGTCGTTTACATGCACTAGAAGATATCATGGCCCTAAGAACTGCCCTTGTAAGTAAATTTGGCATAAGTGATAAGTGACGTTCGAAGTTCCGGAGTCAATGTGCATGCTAACCCTAGTTCAGATTGTCCTCCTCCTGACGGCAGTTTCACCCATTTTCTCTGATCTATCTCGACGGGCGATACTGATGTGGCAGAATGCTCCTGGGAGATTGACTGCGATTAACACGTTCAAGTCTCACGAGGTCAAATTTGCAGACAAGACTCGGAGCTGCGAGGATGGACTACTCGTCGAATCCAAGGGTATCGCAATCATCAGCTGCGACCCCGGCCGTGAGAGATGGAACACAGTGATGGCAAGTCTTTGTTAATGCAAAATTATTCCCATTCATTATATCTATATCTTTGCAAGTGTTCCAACCATATCCTAACCATACTTATCTCACAGGGTCTCTTCTTGCCTGAACCCATCCCCGGTGGTGAGATCTACGCCTATGATTACAAGAAGGCAGACGCACCGGACTCGGATTCTTTCAAGCGCTTTGAGATCCTGGGCTACGCGCCCGGCTCAAATCTTCACACCTTGGGCATGGCATTCCATGAAGAGACGTCCACGCTCTTTGTCGCCAATCACCGTAGCGACGGCCCGACGGTCGAGATGTTCACGCTAGACTTTGTCGCTCACACCGCCACCTACTTCCGGACTATACGCCACCCCCTCCTCCGCGGACCGAACTCGCTCACACTGCTCAACAGCCACGAGCTCTTGGTTACCAACGATCACCACTTCCTTATCAAGGAGCAGCGCATCCTCAGCAGATTGGAGACCTATCTTGGTCTGCCCCTCGGTACTGTCGTCCACGTTGACATTTCGCCCCTCATAGAAGATCCTGCCCATCCCGTCAAAGCCAAGGTCCTGACCCGCGTCGCCTTCGCCAACGGCATTGAGAAACTGAACGACACAACCGTGGCCGTGGCCTCCACCAGCCGGGCCGCCGTGTACCTCTTCGACCTTGCCTCTAACAGCAACAGCAACAGCAACAGCAACAACGCGTTTTCGCCGCCGACCCTCACGTACCGATCCATCATCAAGTTCCCCTTCATGGTCGACAACCTACGGGTCACGTCGGACGGCGCCCTGCTCGCCGCCGGCCACCCCTACGCCTTTTCGCTGGAGAAGTATAGCCAGACCCGCCACCTGTGCAATGATCCCGACGAGCTCGCGGCCGCCGACCTCGCGGCCCGGGAGTACTGCGCGTCGGCCACTGCGGCGTCCTGGGTATCCAAGTGGACCGAGGAAGGCGGCATCGAGGACCTGTACGTCGGAGCCGACTTCCCAACAAGTAGCACGGCGGCGTTCGATGCTGAGAGAAAGGTTGGTATCGTTACAGGCCTGTACGCGAAGGGCATTCTCGTGTGGAGGGAGTGATTGGCTATATGGTCGGCACGTCATTGTCCAAGGCATCCTGGGTAGTTTGAGAAGCCTATTTCTCTTTTTCCCCCTTTTATTTCCCTTCCCGTTTCCATTTCAATACGACTTGGGGTGAATGGTAATGGACTGGCAGGTAGTTTCACGGCGTATAGAAAAAGGTGAGTATTTCACATTTCCATTCAACTGGACCTTAAACTTCCAGGTATAAGGTTGACGTACCTGTCCTTACATATGATCGATCCAACGTTTTGCACGCTGAGAGATGGGAGATAAGGAATTTTATCTGGCCCTGATTCTAATCATGTGTCTCTTGACCCTGTGGCGGAATTCACTACATGCAGTTTTCACTTTTGGATGATCTTTGCCGCTATGTCCGAGAAAGTTTTGTTTATTTCATATAAGGTTTCAATTACTGATATTCCTACCATGCCCTATGTACCAGGCAATTTCTATATAAGTTTGGTTTGGAAGCGCCTTTCAATTCCTAGCGTCGACCAGTGCCAACCACATCCACTATCCGCTTAAGCTCCTTTTTTTTTTTCTCCTTCTAAATTTACATCACGAAAATATCCCAGTACGAATTGTCTTTGAAGCTTCTTATATAGGTGCTTCACGAATGTGCTAGGAAATATAACATTAGTGTCCTCTTTGTTCTTGGTTCAAGCTATGGTATTCCCGCTACTGATATCTCACGGTTTTACCTCAAAGGAACCTACTCTGACGCCTATCTCAAGAAGACAGAAGACCCTAAAGGCGCGTACTTCTTCGAGGAAGTTAGTGTCGTGCTGCGTAAGTGTATTGACGAAGGCGCGAATGATAAATAAAAGATAGCTGGGGGGAAGGCAACTAAGGCTTGTGTCAAATAGCGCGCGCCGAATTTACGCACAGATTGATTTTTGCTTTATAAAGTGTCAATGGAATACTAGGTAGCTTAATTCGAGATTTAACTCAAACAAAGAGGTTCGGTGATAATAACTCTCGTCGTTTACAGCAATCGATAAACAGTGATCCTTATCCATTGCTTTACTACTGCCATTGCGGTCATAGTAGTAAGTAATTAAATGGCTCTCATTAATACTACCCACCGTGCTATGAAGCGTATAGTATACGAGAGAATGTTACTAGTGAGATACAAGTCCCGATGATCGCAAGAGGCGTGTAGTATCCGATCTTCGAGTTTATGATGCCGCTGAAACCCGATCCCACGACCACCGTTAGCATCACTGGTAGTAGCCGGATGCCGGATTCTGCGGTAGGCACGCCGGTGATGGACTGGGACCGAATAGGCAGGGAGTAGGCCACGATTCGGATTAGTTCTTGACAAGTAAAAGTGTGTAATCGCGCCGCCTTAATAAATACGACATTGCTCGAGTTGACGCAGAGGGTTACCCAAAGTGCCGAAATGACGCTCCGCCGTTTGAAGAGGCGTGAGGGAATCGTCGCAGTACTGGAAGCAAAATCTGGACAGCTGCAAAAGGAATAAATTCGGGCAGAGATCAAAACTCCGCCAGCGACACGCGAGAAACCCACCGAGGCACTTCTCGCCGTCGTACGCAGTAAACTAACGGACTTTATTCGCCATAGCTTCTGTCACTCCAACCATATCAAACCATTCTATTATGGCACCATCGCGGCCAAAGATAAGTCGCGAGGTTTTGGACGAGAGGACATTGGGCCACATGCACTCGAGGAAACCATAACGAAAAAGTAGCTCAGATTCTGTGATCTATTAGAGGGTCCACTTCACTTTATGACGATATGAATAACGTGAGCTTGCCTCGCAAAAAACCATCTCCTGAAACATTACTCAAAACACTCAGCTTCTTCTGCACAACAAACGATACGCAGCGTAAGGCAGCCGTCTCTTACGCACTGGGCATGTTCGAATTCGATACTAAACTTATGTCTTCCCCTCTCACCGTTGGCTTATTAACTACGAGTTCCCATTTCCAGCATACGTCCACATCTTTCAGGACTTAGGAAAGCGACCGACCGAAGACTACGCGAAAAGGGCTTGGGATGCTTCGAGTGAGAGTTACAAGGTCCGTGCCATGAATCCGAAGAATGGCGAGCCTATGCCTGTGAAGCAGCATTCGGGCAACATACCTAAACCCCTAGAAATCCCGCCGATCGTGTTGGGTGTTAGAGGTTAACTGGCACAAATGCAATTGAGTTTTTCTCAAGCCAAGAATGCAGAGGGGCCTGCCAGCCCTGTGGCCATCAATATGGAGGAAATGGGATTCAGCGACCATGTAAATGGAGAACAGTGGTTCATACGGTCGGGCTTCGGGGGCTACCCTGATAATCTCGGTCAGGCCATTATGGATTTTGACACCCTCAATCAGTTCTGGACTACGATGGACTGGAATCGGATACACAGGTGAGGCTGACCAGGTACCTACGTCACTTTATGAGGGAGACAAAATCGAAGGGACTCGCTCAAAAGCTACAGTCAGGTTTCTCCTGATGTGTTCTTTTCCGAGCGTGCTGCGGCGGAATGGTTTTCATATCCGCGCCAGGGGTAGAGTCAGAATCTTATTCCCCTTTCCCGCCGATAAGCCACTATCATTACTACGAAGGCTTCTTGTTCACTTCATACCATTGCGAAAGAATATGTGATGGTGGAATGACCCGCAGAGGTGACATCACTCCGTACTAATGCCCTCCAAGAAAGAACGAAAAAGGGAAAAGGAAGAAAAATCATATAGTCATTCCACACGTATATAACTTAGGCACTCTATGCTAACAGCGATCGCAACCATGGGACACTACAAATGTGTTCGAAGGGAAAGCAGGATGTTCGCTCCTAACATGAGATAAAAAGTGCAAGTCACCATTGACGCACAATACTAAGAACCCCCTTTCAAGGTCCTAGGCGAGTATATGACTAGGTACGAAGAACTTGAAGTGCCCGAATGCCTCATATAAAGTCTCATCTTTGAAGTCCCGTTCGCAGAAATGCCAGACCACCCACCCACTCAACCCAACCCAACCCAACCGCAACCATCACAAGATTGATCTTCCGCATCAACGTGTAGGCGACTTACCCCGTCCCACCATGGCCTCCGATAAGAGGCTAACAGAAGACGTCGATGTCCTGCACAATAACAATAATGATGCCGGTATGTCAGATCCCATTTCATAGCGTAAAAGGCGGCTAGATAGATGCTTTGCGTGCGGACAATGGGCCGGGGAGCGCCTTCAGGCGTGCGGGAGGTGTCTCGGCAAACTCACCGGGCCGTATCGTGCCCTTCAAGATGTGATACAGAAGCTAAAGGATAGAGGCGTCTCCGAGGTTTCCAACCAAGATCCTGATGCGACTATCGAACGCTGTCCGGCGGGCAGTGCCCCGCGCACGACAGTCCAAGAACTAACCGGGGGAGATCGCAACGGCGAATTTACGATACGGTTTTCGACATCGGCATTCAGCAGCCCCCAGCTGAAGCGATATCTTGATCAGAATTATCCTGACCAGTATCATGTGCAAGTAAGCGAGCAATTTGTCATAACTACCTAACTATCCTGCTTTGACGTATATGAATACGTGCTGACAGTGGGACAAGTTGAAGCGGGACGAATTTACCGTTACTATAAGGCCAAGACAGCAACAACCCCCTGGGTGGATCAGCAGGATATTCCAGTACCCTAATAGCCATACGAGCTCTGGGGATCTCGATCAGAAACGAGGTACGGTTATCCATCGCTCATCGGCGAGTACTAGTCGAAGCGCGTTAGTCCAGGAGCCAGGCAAGGGAGATCCCGTCCAAGATTCGCATGCAGCTATTCAGGGTCCATTAACAGATATCCAACATGCGACGGTCGAAGAACCCGCCGAAGAGATGCCCAACCGAAATTCGGATTCCTATACGTCAATCGAGAGCTTGCCAAGTAACACCAAAGGCACCAGAGCTAAATCGACCCAGGGACACGCGCTTGGCACTTTGAAGGTGAAGATCCACACGACAATAATTAGCGCCTCCGAGCTGAAGCAATATCTTGACCGCGACTATGCCAAGCAGTACAAAATCGTAGTATGTAGCCAGACCAGCTTTCGATCCGCGTGGACACGTGCTAACGGCGCAGAAGATGAAGAGCGACGTGTTCCACATTACCATTACACAGGCAGTCAACCCTGCAACGAGTTCAGACACGGCCCCAGCTGTTTCGAGGCTATATGAAGCGCTTTCCTCACGGAATGCGGAGTTCGTCAGCTTTGAGGAGGATGGCGAATAGCAGAAGGAAGCACAACTCGAAGGACCACAGCAGGGTAAGTTGAACCTGAAGATTCCAAGGAGATGATGTGTCCCTAATCTCTGATTTAGAGAGGTAATTTTAGGGGTGGTTTGGTGCTAAACCCCCACGCTTTAGCGCTGTCATGGGCTCAGTCGAATGGATACCGATACTGACATTGCCATCGGCCCATGATTGCTAAAAATGCCGAGAACCACGGAGAAACTAGTGGTAAAATGAAGGGTTGTGAGTATAAGTTATCCACGAAGTACTTCAAACTTCATCTTCTCCTGGGGAAAGGTGAAAGACGTGATGAGGTTCCGAGCTTTCGGGTCGACGCCCCGCGGGAGCTGCGCTGCGCAGAAGACCGAAGGTAATATTCGTATAAACCGGCAAAGCTGTTCATCAAGTCGCCGTCCCGGGCTTGGCTAGACGAGTCCTTCTCGTGAGAGGGGCTATCATTAAGTAGTGCGACTTTCATAAGCAGGCCAACGCCTTCGTCTTGACTTGGATGAATGATACTGCAATTACGAAGTTCGCTGGGTAGTAGGACTTCCTAGTACTAAGCCAAGTACCATGTAGCGGCAAAAAAGGTGTAATGGAGTGGAATCATTATTGATGGAGGATAATTATACTTGGAACGACGATCTCGACGAGAATGGTAAGAATAAATAGAAGAAAAGGGATGAGAAGAAGAAGGCTGAAAAGAAGAGGGATTGGAAAAGGGATCATTTACAGAACCATGCATCACTATAATCACAGCAGTTTATGGCTCAATCATGCATTCTAGATCTGGTGGGGTTTGCTCTTGAAAAGGCGTCAAAAATATTCTTACAGTGCTTATCTAATTGCGCTGTGGTGGGCTGTAATTACCTACCTAGGTACCTACATAGGGTGCTCCTTTGCCTTGGCATATAGTCATTTCGCCGCAGTTGACAGGTATGAAGGTTCTCGTGGGTCTCGGGCTTTAGGTTGGCCCTTCTAATGGAGGGGTTTTACCCAGCTTTGGTTGGCGTTATACTTTGGCTGGTTTGCCTCTTCTTCCCAGTTGTCTTTCGTTCTCGACATGGTGAAGCTATAATTTACTCTCGGGTCGACAGCTGGTCCCCAAAAAGATCATGCGATCAATTGTAGCGTCATTTCCGCAATTAGACTGTTTCCGCCGGTGCCGACTATGAGGCACTGCGTGGGACCAAACGTATCTTGACGCAACGTGCGATGCGACTTCCTCGCCATCTGTGCTAGCGTCATAGAGAAGAAGGACGGCGCAGCTAATAGCCTCGACATGACTTAGAAGGTCTCTCCCACGATACTCCAACTCCTCAGCAGATGCGCCACGGGTAATCACGATGAGGGCCTCAAGCCTCTCCTCCACAATTTCGCACTCTTCCTTGAAAATACCATGGCAATGTTCCAGCACTGCCCTAACCCAGGAGCCAAAGACATTTTCGATGATTTCACCACCAGCAATGCGCTTGTCTTTGATAACGCGGCCAACGTCCTCCGCCATAACGCTTACCGTGCCTTCCCAGATGGTGTTCGCGAGGGTGTCGCGGTATAACTTGGCTAGGTTCATGACGCCCCCATCCTCGTTATTCTCACAGTAGCCTACGCCACCGAGGCATTCGATGCACTCCCGAAGTCCACTCACACTGGCGACGGTGACCTGTGCCTTGATGATCGGTGTTAGAAGACGTAGTAGGGCTACCCTATGAGTAGAATCTTGCGGGATGAGTGTCTTCGCTGGAGTATTTTCAGCCATTGCATTCCAGCTCTGCTCATTACAACCCAAAAGCGCGACTCCAAAGAAGGAAAAATGGACCGCAGCCCAGTACTTCACGGTCTCGGCGGCCATCCACAGAACATGCTGGGGGTAATCGTATAGAAGTCGGCCCCTTGCCTTGCGTACTTTGGAGAAGGCCCGGCAGACAGCTAGACCGCGAGACCAGTACGACACACTCCCCGCAGCTGCGTGGATTCTCGTTATGTTGAGAATCGCGGATATTTCTTTGATTCCCTTGCCCTCTTGCCCGATTAACCAGCCACGCGCGCCTCTGATCTCAAGCTCTGCTGTAGGGAGGCCCTTGGTACCCAGTTTGTCCTTTAGCCTTTGAATCCTGATGCCATTTAACTCAGTTGTTTCGTGCTCTAATGCGTTCGCTCCACGAGTTGCTTGGCCGCGGACTTTGCGTCGCATTGGTATGAGAAAGGCACTGATCCCCCGAGAACTACGTGCAAGAAGTATAGCCATCTCCGAGTCCGTAGCGCTGCTAAACCATTTGAATCCGTCGATGCGCCAGGGTCCTAGCGGTTGACCCAAAGTATCTTGATCGACCCCCAGCCTTTCATCTTCCACGATTTCACTTTGGGTGAGTCTGCGAGCGAGCGTTTCCGTTCCGCCCACGTCACTGCCTCCTGTTCTCTCAGTCATCCATTGACCACTCGTCCAACTCTCCCGCGAATCTTGTGATACCAGCCGACGGTACGCCTCAGCAAATACGGCTTGCCGTCCAGGTTGATCGCCGTCGGCATCAGCCATGTGTCTCGATAGTAGCGTTGCCGCCCCATCTGTCATAGACATGGGACACATGGTCATAGCCGCAGCGGGTGTCCAGACATGGACTAAGCCAAACTGAGCGATCCTACGGTTGAAGTTGGTCTTTGTTTTATCATATGCGAGAGAAACAGTGCCTTCCTCTACGCATATAGCTTTAAGGGCCTTCCATCCCGTGCAAGTGCGCAGAGGATCCGTCTTATTGACCTCCCCAAAAGTAGTTAAGGGATGCAGAGTAGGGACATCAGTATCAGCCTCGACGGCGTGGCGGAGAACCGAGGACTGAAGAACGCGACGCGACAGCTTGTGGATGGACGCACCGACCTGCTGTCGCGCCTGGGCGGGCAAATATTGGTGAAGAATCCGGGCAAGGACGGGATCGTCGGAGAGCCTCTGGGCCGCTTCAGCATAGTTTGATGGCTGACTGGGAGATGTATATTGCGGTTCAAAAGTAGGGAGCGTTTGGAAGAAGCCCTCCGTGGAGGATGAAGCCCTACGGTTACCGGCCATAATAAAAAACTAATTACTCAGAAGCATGAGCGCCTCTGAGTTCTGTCACCACTAAGCACACCTAAGACGCTGGCTGTATGCCGAGGCATCGGTTTTAGAACGGTGATAGCCGAAGCGATGCGAATGAGGGGGATGTATGTACGCTAATGTGTTTAACCTACTAATTTAGCAAGTCTTGGCGGGGTCAAATAGGGGATGGGGGATAAGCTGCGTGTTTCATGATTCATCTGACATTGTTAAGCCTCAATTTCAATGGTCTTTTCTATAGAAGTATATGCCAGATCTTACGTATGTAGATATCTATAATGTCTTTGAATTGCATTGTGCATGTGGCAAAGATTTCAAGTTTCCAAGCTTCTCTCCAAACTAAGAAGTTACTTTCTCCTCGCTATCTAAGAAACTGCTAATTTCTACTTCCGCGCCGCTTTCTAAGCGAACACTCCCTCCAACGATTTCTCGGTTGATCTCATATAGGTATGATGTATCTCTTACTTTAGCCGGATTTATGCGGCTTTGCCATCGTCGAAATATAAGTTCATTATCATCAATATTGGAGTTCGGCTTGGGTTCTAAGTTTTGGTGTTTTGATACTTGTAAGGGCGTTTGCTTGTGTCCTAAGGATAACAGGAACCCGGCCCGTTCAGCAAGGACATTGCGTATTCCTCTCCTCTCTCTTTCTATTTCTTCACCTTTCTCTCTGATATTCGAACGATAGTAGCCTTTCGGAATTGAAAACTAGTGGACTGTCTGTCGAAGCGTATTCTACATCACCAACCACCTCAGCAGTGGTGCCAACCTGTGCCTTCGCTTCATCTCTAATGTGGATATTACCGCAACTTATCCTCCACAAATGAAACAGCTTTGAGGCCCTTTTGGAGGTGTAAAGCCTTTGCGGTCAACTTGATAAAGGTCCGTTTCCATTTTGAGTAACTAACGCCTTGGCCATTTCCACCTAGGTATGTTTGCCACCTCCGCCGCGAATGACAAAGCAGTCCTTACACTGGCGTCAACGTGGTTAACTTTGTTCCCCATCAATTCCTGAACGATCGCCATATCCTGCTTCATCAGAGTTTGGTAACCCGGGTAGAATGAGCTCTCGTTGCCGGGCTTTGCATGAATACTGGTATCATATCCCAAGTGCACATAGACGGTCAACCGTATAAACATCCCTGGAAAAATGAGTACCGCCGAAATGTTGGTTTATGCCTGAAGAATCCTTCTTTTCACTATCCAAACCATTCTTCCTGTAGTAAATCTACATTAGTTTTCTGTTGGGTTTAAGCTGCCCTCAATAGCGCCGTTTGGGTGTTGGAATCACCTCTCGGTATTAGATTCGAGCTTTAACTGGCTGGTCTCCCGTCTCCCTCTCATCTCCAAATATCTGAACATCAATCTTTGTTCAACGTCTGTAATTTGGCTCTGATATTTTCCCACAAAAATAACACATCCATCATTACCAAAATGACGTCGCTAACCATCGCGTCGGATTTCTCCACGCAAACCATCTTCATTACCATCGTCCTTGGCGCAGTATTTGTCTATGGTGTTTCTCGGTCCATCCTCCTTTCACATTCCCACCCCTTGCTAGATTTCCAGGCCACGAATCGCAGCTATTCCAGTTACTTGGGACGCTCATCACTGGTAAGTTGACATAGTCATCTATTCTATCAATAACCTAGAATATTAGCCTTAACTATAGTTTCTAGGTTGTCGGGTAGATATCCCTGGAATATCGAACACGCACTCCACAAGTATGGACCTGTTGTAAGAATTGCTTCAAATAAGCTTCCCTTCTTCACTCCACAAACTTTCACAGGCAGGTAAGACACAAGCAAGCCCCGGCATGTTTATTTTTGACGCATCATAGAGTATATATTCCCCCATCAGAAGAATCCTGAGACGTTCGTTGAAACCCGTTTCCAAAACCGCGGCAAGGATCTTGGTGGTATGATCTGGGAAGAGGATCCAGTCCACCATCATGAAGTGGCTTGGAAACTGTCTCCTGCTTTCAGCAATCGATCCATACGAATATGGAGCCATTGGTCCACAAGTATATAGACTCCTTTATCTTGGACATGGAGGAAATAGGTACCGATGGTATTTGCCTTGTCCAATGGACACACTGGTTAACCGTGGACTTTTCTGCAGACCTGGCATGGAATACTAAGTTGAATCAAATGGAAGACAGTCCGTCAACTCACTTAACTCAAACATGTATACCCAAATACTCACTCGAATGAATCTCTAGTGAAAGACTCGGTTCATCTCGACGTCGTCTTAAGCTGTAATAAATATGCAACTGTTTTGCAAGTATTCAAGCGGTTCCCTCTTCTAGCCCCTTTTCAATACTTATTTGCGCTAATGGGCAAGGTGCGCTTATTCGCCCAAATGGACAAGGTCACTCGAGATAGTGTTCTCCAACGCATTAACCAGAGGGGCAGTACCGAACACAATGATTATTTTGAGCATATCCTACCCACAAATAGCCCAATCAATACCTTCCGACCCTCGCGAGCTCTTGAATAGCGGCTCTGTTGACTTGCAGGTTATGTTCGCAGGCTGGGGTCCTATGGTCGACCTATTCTATGAAACCCTCGCTCTTCTCGTTAGAGAGCCCGACTGTTATAAGGCTCTAGTAGAAGAAATCAGGACCCATTTTACGGATTATGAATCAATGACTTTAGCGATATTGGGATCTCTCCCCTATCTCCACGCCTACGTGGAAGAGACACTGCGCATGCTACCCAGCAATAATACCGGGCTTCCTCGTATAAGCCCAGGTGCTGTGGTTGATGGATATTATACTCCTAAGGGGGTAAGGGCTCACTTGCCTTGATGTCCTTCGCCTATGCCATTCGTCGATTGGCGATGTGGACATAGGAAATTATTGCTAATGATTTCCTACAGATACACGTCCAGAGCTGCATATGGGCCCTCGCTCGCAGTCCAACATATTTCTATGATCTTCTCCGCTTTCGGCCTCAACTGTGGCTCACGCCTAGTCATTCTCTTTACGACTCTTCGTTTGTTGAGGATGGCTTGAAGAGCCTATATCTATTTAGCCTCGGTCTATGCATTTTCCTTGGTAGAGAGATGGCATGGTTGCAAGCAAAGCTCACTCTAGCCAAGGTATTTTGGACCTTTGACGTGGTCAAAATTCCTGGTCAGCGCTTCGACTTGGATAATATTTTACTTAATTATGGCTTTTTTGAGAAAGTAGAGTTGAAAGTATGATTCATATAGCTTGACCAGTAACGGGGGCGCAATAGCCATCTGTAGATTTGTTTTGAGGTATAAATGGGGGCTCTATAGTAGTTGTTACCTGATACTTGAGTACCCGAGTGTACCCGCTGTATTCAGAATGTCGAGCCCTGCATATTTACAACTTTCTCGCCTTCATGCAAAGTGACCCTCTCGCTGTCATGGCTACCGAGTAGTTCTCAACAAATCGTTAATAGATATCCGTTGGCAAACGATATACTACCAAGACTCCCACAATACTAGTCTAATGATAAACCGAGCCGCGTAAGGGGGGGCTCTATAACCGACTATATTCGGTACCTAGGTAAGTATACCGCATGTCGCAACCGACTAGGTACCTAAGGTATGTATGGGATTTGAAGGAACCACGTCGATGCTTACCCCCGCCCGCTCTACTCTAGATACCTAATCTAGCAGGGATTGGTCCCCAGCAGTGTCCAAGTTCATTTCGTCCGCGTCCTTGATCATGTAGCCCAGCGAGTTGGCCACTTCTTGCACTTTCTCTTCTACCGTCACGGCCGGGTTGGAGTGTAGTTGACGGTGGCACATGCGTGACCCTTGGAGGTTAAGTATACCTGACCCGACTGAGTCCATATATGTCCCCACCCTTCAAATTGAGTAGGCAGTTATGAGCTGTAAAGGCTGGTCACAACTCTTGAGCTAATCATCACCATGATGGTTTCACAAATCGCGCGTGGTTAGCTACAGTAAGACGGCGAATCAACAAACAAGTGTCGTGCCGCGTGTTCGATGTTACAAAAGTGGTTGAATTAATATTCTAGGCTGGTATAGTTTCGATAGGCCCAGTATCAGCATCTAGGATATACATTTGGATTATATTCTTGATGTTTTGATCAGATTCTGTTCTTTCGTCCGGCGTAATCTCATAATTCTCTGGCTTAGTCTCCTTTTCGAGTTTTTTGAGGTCTCCCCATACTTGCTCGAGCGTAGGCCTATCCCTAGGTTTGTCAGCACCGCACCAAGAGATCAGCAATCTCATGTTCCTGTTCAAATGGGGATATGTCTCTTTGTTGACAAGTGTCCATGATTTGAATGTTTCTTCCCATTCTGAATCGATGTCTGAGAATTTCATTCTTACAGTACTAGACTGAGTGACCATCGAAACGTCGCCGGTGACTATACAATGCATTACCTATTTAATAACACATGTTAAATAGGGAAATGTAGTAGAAGAAGTTTAGATTACATACGTTGGCGACCTGGAATATATTATCCGCAACTCCTCGATTGCTGAAACTAAAATGGTGTTAGTATTAACTATGCCACTCTTATTACCTGCCTGTGTAAACTCTAGCTACTAGGAAAAATAGGATCCTTACCTTGATCCCCGAATCGATGTTGATGAAAACTCAAAATCCGTTAGTTTCAAGATGGGAATTGTTTCGTGGACTCCATCCCCAACAAGTTCACCAAACATTACTATATTACACAGATTGATGCGTTAGCAACGATGCCCTATATGCCAAGTGATAACCATCTAAGTTATATAGGTAAGAAAGGTAGCTCTCACTGTTCCAGGGCTGCATGTGGCCGTGCGATAGTTGAGACTTGTCCGTTCCCAGGCTATCAATATCCTCCATTTCCCGTGCTTCGTCATTAGGCTTATATGCCATAGCTATACACATACGAACCACTATTTTCATGCTAAAAGTTAGTTCTAGGAGTAAATTAAATAGTTCCAGGAACTTTATTCAACTTACGGCATATGAAAAACGCGAGAATCAATCGGTTGGGCAGCTCTTTCATGCCTGACCTTATTCGTCGTTGAAGAAAATCTCCAAGACTTCCATTTGGAATCCATTCTAGCAGAGAATAGAAACCATACAAAGGAACTTTAGGCATCCCTTTCCAGGTATATAATTTTCCGATATGTGGAGCTCCCGCTAGAGACTTAGAAATGGCAATTTAGATATCATAGCACTTCCAAGGAAGTAGGTGTAGAGACATTCTTACCTTTATTGCTGTTATTTCGTTGCGTAAACGGATTTCTGCCGACCCGTCTAATGAACGTTTCAAAATAAAAGTTCTTCCAGTAGACGATTCTCTGATTTTGCAAGCGATGCTGGTTTTACCATAACTGGCTATGCCTTCATATTTAAATCGTTGTGGCCATTTGCCAACCTTATCGACGGCCTTACGGATCGCGCGGGCTTCAGCCATTATATCTCGAACATCTTTTCTCCCGGACACATCGGGTCTTCCGGGAGGCCGTGCGTGGATTTCTCTAGCCATCTTTTCCCGTTGCTTGATTAATCTACTCTTCGCGTGTTCGTAATCCTCTTCAACTCTTTCCATTGTTCTGAAATAAGATGTCCCCGGAATGGCATTTCCTAGTATTTCTTCATCAGCACGTTCATTCGAGGATTGCGCGCCTGCTCGTCCACGTGATTGCTGATCTTTTGACGTAGAAGGACCTGAAAGGTCATCATCCCAGGGGGACACATCTCCTAGTATTTCCCTATCACGTCTCCTCGAGGATTGTCTGCCTGCTCGCTGACGCGTACCGGCATCTTCGGATGTGGAAGGTTGATCCTTTTGCCGATGTGTATGGGGATGTTTGTGGTGTTCAGACGTAGAAGGGCGTTGATCGCGCCGACGTTCAGCTCGCTGACGTTCATAACGCTGACGATCAGCTCGCCGAAGTTTAGCCTCCTCCTCCCATGAGTCAAAAATTCCAAAGCAGTCATACCAGCGCGGTGTTCTTCGTCTATTCCTATGTTCAGATCGTCGCTGTTCTCGCCGATGTAAATCTGCAGTAGGAGGCGGTAAATTTCTCAGCCAATTCTCGATATCGAAGTTGAGCGGCGATGTAGGGCGCCTGTTGGCCATCGTGTTAAGGTAAACGATTAAAAATGAGAAGATCTATTGCTCATTTGGATATCTACTTTGTTTGGTGGAGTAACATTTGACCTTTTAAATCATCTCGTTCTAGGAAAACAAAGAATCACAACAACAACAAAACCCGAAAACAGTTCGGTTACTACCTAGGTACCTAGGTAGATTCGTACCATTATTTAAGTAGAATTTCTCATACAAAGAATCTGCAGATTTCAATTTCCTTGTCAATAGTGAGTCTTCGCGGACCTATACAAACACTAGGAAATCACGGAGGAAAAACCATCTGCGGTGATTTCAGCATGGGGAAACACGTACGATTGGGGTTTCTTTATGCCCGTCGACTTTGAGATGACGGTATTCTCCGAGAGATGGCCCAACTAATTATGTCGACTAGGTAATAGTCGGTATAAGCTAGAGTGTCAGAAGGACATCCGGCTACCACAGCTTCAGGTACCTACCTAAGCTATGCTTTTGCTTTTAAGATAGTTTCGCATTAATAATACATCGACTGTTTTTACATGCCTAGCAGTTTAATTACCGTTGTGAAGGTTTCACGTGACAGGATGTCTCGATATCCTGTTTCTTTTCTTCGGACTTTTTGCTTACTGAGATCCTTCGTCTTCGTTTTCTATTTCCTCACCTTCTTTTCCACGGTTTCTCTTCTTTCTTAAGAACGTACTTGAAATTACATGCCTAATACCACAGCATACTAGGACCAGTGTGCGCAGTTGTGGCAATAACTCTCTGCCTTCTAATTGGAAAACTGAGTCGTGTGTGTTGTGGCTGTCTTTTCTACGCTGGTACTCGCCTGTGACATGCCCTGTAGGTTGTGGATTCCATATCAACCCTCGGCAACCTGGTTGATCTCGTCAATGGACGTGTCGCCCTTCTTTTGTACGAACTCCGGCCAGTCCACTAAGAACCCGCACTGCGGCTGGTCTTTGTTCTCGTCGATGTAGAGGCAGTCGGACTTGTCATTGCTGCCGCAGCCGCAGCCGCTGCCATATACTGTAGAGTCTTGTAGAGTCTATGTCCTTATAAGAAAGGAAAGAGAGTGACGAATGTCAACTGTTTTGTTTGATTGTGATTGTGATGAGATATACCTCGACTAATTTCCGGGTTTTCGCCATCGCCGGCCGCCGTGTGGGTTCGTTCTGCTTGTTCCGCTCTGCTCTGGTTGCCAGCTGGTCCATATTTAACAGCACGATATGTTCCATCAGATGCCCGACAAGAATCTGCCATACTAGCTCAGAACTGAAGTGGATTAGGCATACCGTTGTTGAAGGTGTTGCCGATCATACGATGGTCCATTTGACCAAAATCCGCCATACCGACAAAATACAGTATATTCAATAAGCCAACTGTGGTCCTAGCACTGTACCCCCATAATTACAGGGCCCTAAGCGCTGAAGCCCCCTAAAGCCACAGCACATTTCAGCGTATTATGCCCTATAACTTATAGCAATTTAGGTATATATTTTAGCATTTAGAATTTCTTTTAATAAATACGTTAAATATTTTACATTTTATTATAAAAAAAAAAATTAAAATAATTATAATATTTTAATTTAAAAAATATAAATTATATATTTTTAATTTATTTAATTATATAATATATTTTATAAATATATAAAAGTATATTTTATTTAATAAATAAATAATATATTTATTTTTTAAATTTAAAATATTTTAAATATTTAAAATATATAATAATTATATATTATATAAATTAAAATAATAATTATAAATAATATTTATAAAATTTAAAAAAATAAAATAATTATTTTTATTAATTATTATTATTAATATATATTTATTATATAAAATTTTTAAATAAATTTTTTTTTTAATTATTATTATTATTAATATTTAAAATTTAATAATTATAAAATATTTATATAAATATTTTAAATAGTTTTTTTTTTTAATTATTATTTTTATTAATATTTAAAATTTAATAGCTATAAAATATTTATATATATATTTAAAATAAATTTTTTTTTTTAATTTTTATTATTATTAATATTTAAAATTTAAGAGTTTTTTTATTTATATCCCTAAAAGTTTTTATCGGGCTTTTATTTGCACCTGTATATATCTTGAAATCGGAAGCGATAAAACTTCATTTCTATCCAAAAAGTTTGTAATTTAATAATTTCGCGAAATCAATTATAATTTTTTAATAATTAGTATCATTTAAATATTAATTTAATTACGTTTCAAATAAATTAAATTATATTATAATATGATATTTTTTATAAAAATAATATTAAATTTAAAGTTTTTTAAAATAAAAAAATCATTATATAATTACTTTTTTAGAAATTATAATATTATATATTTAATAATTTAATATATATAATTCCTTATAAAAAATCATTTAAATTTAAAAAAAATATTTATTTTATTTAAAATTTTAATTTTTTTCGAATAATATCATTTTTAAATTTATATAAAATATAATGAAAAAGCTATCGGGGTTTATATATTAGGTATATAAATATATATAAATATATATATGGTTTAAAAAGTATCATATAATTAAATTTCTAATTTATATTTTTATATATTTAAATAATTTTATAATTAAATATCGTATAATAATATAATTTAATTCATTTAAATCGTAATTAAATTAGTAATTAATCGATTTTAATTACTAAAAAATTGGAATTAATTTTATGAAATTATTAGGTTATAAGTATAATAAGTATAATAACTAGATATGAGGTTTTATCGCCCTCGATTTGAAAATATACATGGGTATAAATAAAGGCCTAATAGGAACTTTTAAGGGTATAAATAAAGAAATTTAAATTTAATAATTATAAAATATTTATATAGATATTTTAAATGGTTATTTTTTTTAATTATTTTTATTATAATATATTTAAAATTTAATAATTATAAAATATTTACATAGATTTTTTTAATAATTTATTATTAAAATTATTATAATTATTATATATTTAAAATTTAATAATTATAAAATTTCTATGGAATTTTTTTAAATAATTATTTTATTTAATTATTATTATTATTTTATATTTGAAATTTAATAATTATAAAATATTTGTAAAATTTTTTTATATATTTTAAATAATTTAATTATATATAAAATAATATAATTAAAATAATTAAAATTATAAATATTTAATTAATATTAAAAAATCTAATATTATTATTAAATTATTTTTTTTATATTTGTTTTTTATTTAACTAAATATATATATTTTATATAATTTAATTTTATATTAATTATTAAATATTTAATATATAATAATTAAAATAATAATAAATTTAATTAATTATATATTTATTTACCTTTTTAATATTAATAAATAAAATGTTATTAATTTAAATTTTTATTTTATAAATTTTCTAATTATATTATTATAATTAATTATTTATAATTATATTTTTTATATTCGTTAATTTTTAATTTAATATTTTTATATTTAATATTATTATTAAATAATATAATTATATTTTATAATTATATTATTATTATAATTTATTAATTATCCTAGATAATAAATATTTTTATTTATTTATTATTTAATTTTATATAGTAATTTTAATTTTATTTATAATAAATAATCTAAATTTTTAAATTTTATATTAATTATAAAAGTTTAAATATTATATATTTTAATTAAATAATTTATTAAAAATATTATAAATATATTAAAATATTTCATAAAATAAATTTTATTTATAATTTATTTTAATTTTTATAATTTATTTAATATTTATATTTAAAAAAATTATAAATCCGGTATATTTATTATATTAAATTTTTTTACTTTTTATTTATTATTAATTTTTTATTATATTTAAAAATTTTAATATTAAAATAATATAAAAATCATTATAATAATATAATAATTTAATAATAAATATTTTTTAATATACGTAATTAAATATATATTTATTATATATAATAAATATATAATATTTATTCGGGATATTTTATTAAAATAACCTTTGGTTTTATATTAAATTAAATATCTTTTAAATTATATATTTTTTATTAAAAAATATTAAGCTTATTTTAATTTTTATTAGATTTAAATAATTATTTATAAATATAATAATTACGAAAAATGGGAAATCTTAAAAATATATAATTATAATAAATATATATTTTAATATTTTTTTTTAAATAAAAAATTAAATTTAATATAAATTTTCTATAAAAATAATAATATTATATATTATATAAATTCAATATTAATAAATATTATTAATTATCATTAAAAATATTTTAATATCGTAATTATATTTAACGATATTAAATTTAAATAATATTATTTATATAATATATTTTCTTTAAGTTTCGTACGTAATATTTAAATTTTACATATCGTATTTCCACATTAATACTTTTACATGTAAATCCCATTTAATTTTAATAATATATAAATTAGAATTCTAGATATTTTGAATTAATAATTTAAATAATTATAATTAAATAAAACCATTATTTTTCAAATTACAAAATTAATTAAAATTATATTAAATAAAATAAAAAAAAACAAAAATTCTAATATAAATTATATCATTATATAATAGCTAATTCTAATTAAAATTCAAATTTAAAATATCAAATTAATAATCTTAATAAAAAGCCTTTTAAAGCTATTTAGACTTTTAAATTTTTAGACTTTTAAGATTTAATTTTTTAATTAAATTTAAATAAAAATTAACTTTTATATAATAATATAATTTATATTAGAATTTTCGTTTTTTTTTACTCTATTTAATATAATTTTAATTAATTTTACGATTTAAAAAATAATAATTTTATTTAATTATAATTATCTAAAATTATCGAAATCGTCAATTTTAATAAATCGAAATTTATACTTAATTAAATAGCTAAGAATATAATTATTAATAATTTTATTATATATTTATATAATAAATTATTAGTATAGATATAACAAAATATAATATGTAAAAATTAAATATTACGCACGAAAATTAAAAAAAACGTATTACGCAAATAATATTACTTTTAAATTTACTAATGATTTAGTCGGTAATTTTTATTTTTAAGAAAAAAAAATTAAAATAATAATATTTTTTTTTTATAATTTTAATTTTAATTTATTTCCTAAGATTTTTTATTAAATAAAAAAATAATTATTAATAAAATTTAATATTTATAAAATAAATAATAATAAATTTTATAATATTATTAAAAAAATATAACGTATTATTTTTTATTTTCTTTTTAAATTATATATTATAAAAATAATATTAAAATTAAAAATTATCTAAATAAATAATAAAAATTTAATTATAATTTATAATAAATAAATATATTTTAATAAAAATATTATAAAAATATAACGGAAATATATTATTAATAAAAATAAATATTATTATATATATTAATATAAAAAATTATAATAAATATAATATTAATATTATTAATTTTATTTAAAATTATAAATAAAAAAATATTATTTAAAAATATTTATTTAAATAAATATTTAAATAATAATAATTAATTAAAAATTCATATATTAATTTATTTATTTTTAAATTATATATTTATTATCCGATATAATATATAATATATAAAATATAATTATTATTATTATTTTTTTAAATTTAAAAATGTTTTTTTATAAATTATTATTTTATTTTTTATAACATTTTAAATATTATAATATTTATATATATTTATTAATATAAATTTAATTATCGGTTAATTAAGTATAATTAATTATATAGCTTAATAAAAAAATACAAATAAAAAAATATCACGAAAATATATGGTATTATAAAATGTATATTAATTAAAAATATAGAATCTAATTAAATATGGGAGCTATAAGGCTTTAAGCCTTAAAGTTTTACGCGCAAAGCTAAAGCTTAGCCTTGCGCACGGGCCATACCATACTAATTAATTATATTCTAATATTAGTAAATTTTTTTTTTTTTTTTACTAAATTACAAATGACGTAATTATTAAATAATTTAATTATAAATTAATTAAATTAATTTAATTAATTTAATCTTTTTAATTAATTAATTTTATATTTTATATTAATAAATTTTTATTTTTATTAAATATAATAATTACAAAGGGTCGGTGGGAGAATTACGTAAATCATAAAATTAATAATTTAATAATAAAAATAATTTAATTAGGAATTTTTAATATAATAAATTATTATTTTTATTTTTAATATGAAATTATTTTTAAATATATTAATTTATATTATAAAACCCCAAAGGATTATTAAATTTATCATATAAAAAAATTAAATTCTAAAAAATTAAATTAAAAAAAAATCTCTTTACATAATAAATATAAATTTTAATATTATTTTAATTTAACTAAAAGGTTTTTAATATAATAATTTATCATTTTTATTTTATATATAAAGCTATTTTTAAATATATTAATTTATATTATAAAACCCTAAAAAATTATTAAATTTTATTATATAAAAAAAATCAAATTCTAAAACATTATAATTAAAAAATTTCTTTACATGATAAATATAAATTAATTATCTTAATAAATAATTTTATTATGAAATATAAATATATAATTTTTTTTAAAAGGGAAACTTAAAGGATTAATAAATTACTTAAAAATTTTTCTTATTTACATAATAAATATAAATTTATTATTTAATAATATAATAAAAAATTTTTTCGTAAAATATAAATATATAATTTCCTTTTAAAAAAAAGTTTAAAAAATTAATAAATCAATTAAAAAATTTTTTATATATAATAAATATAAATTCTATTAATTTATATTATAAAGCCCTAAAAATCCTTAAAATAATATAAAAAATATTATACTTATAGTAATTTCATAATAATTAATAAATAAATAAAATTATCGCAATCATTTAAATTATAAATCTTTATTTTTTTTAATTATTTTATTATTTATAATTAATAAATTATTAATTAATATCGGTTAATTAAATATAATTAACTATATAATTTAATAAAAAAATACGAATAAAAAAATATTATAAAAATATATAATATTATAAAATATATATTAATTAAAAATATAAAATCTAATTAAATATAAAAATTATAAAATTTTAAACTTTAAAGCTTTACGCGTAAAATTAAAGCTTAGCTTCGCATATAAATTATACTATACTAATTAATTATATTCCGATATTAATTACTAATAAAATATTAAATTAAATAATATTTATATTATAAATTATATATAATTATTTATAATTATTTTATAAAAAAATAATTTATAAAATAAAAATTATAATTTTATAATTAATTATTTTAATTAAAAAATATTTTATATTAAATTATTTTTTATATATTACTATTTATATTTTAAATTATTTTTTTTTTAAATATTATTTTATTTATAATATTATTTATTATTAATTATTTATACTTTTTTTTTTTATTATATTAATAATTTTTTTATTAAAATTTAATTAATTTTTAAAAAAATAAATAATATTTATTATAAATTAAAATTATTATTTTATTATTTATTATATATTAATAATTATTATTTTATATATAATTAAAAAAAAATATATTAGGATTAAAAATAAGAATTTTACTATCCGTACCGGTTAGAATTACTATCGGAGGCTTATCCGCACCGGTATATATCTTGAAATCGGGGGCGATAAAATTTCATTTATAGCTATTAAGCTTGCAACCGAATAATTTCGCGAAATCGGCTTTAAATTCTTAATAATTTATATTATTTTAATGCTAATTCAATTACATTTTAAATGAATCAAATTATACCATTATACGAAAAATAAATGCGAAATTATTTTTAAATATAATAATTTAATATGATATTTAATTATATAATATATTTAAACCATTTATATATTTAATATTTAAATTTTAATAATTTTCTTAATACTTAATATATAAACTTATAAATAATATCGTTTAAAAAGGATTAAAAATTAAAATAAAATTAATATTTTTTACGAATTTAAATGATTTTTAATAAGGAGATATGTGTATTAAATTATTAAATATATAGCTTATATAATTTCTAAAAAAGCGGTTATGTAATAACTTTTTATACGAAAAACTTTGAATTTAATATTATTTTTAAAAATAATATCGTAATATAATATAATTTGTATCATTTAAATTATAATTAAATTAATAATTAAATGATTTTAATTATCAAGGAATTAGAATTGATTTCATAGAGTTATTAGGTTATATGTATGGCAAATATGATAGCTAGATATGAGATCTTATCGCCCCCGATTTCAAAATATATACCGGTATAAATAAGCCTCCGATAGTAATTCTAACCGGTACGAATAGCAAAACTCAAAAATAATATTATAATTAAAAATATAATATTAAATTATTTTATTTAAAATAAAAAAAAAAATTAATAAAAATATATATATTTTATATTTAATATTATATATTATTTTATATAATATATTTTAATAAGGATTTTTAAATTAATATAATATTTATATTTTAAAATAAAAAATAATGTAAATTTTTATATATATTATAATAGTAAATATTTTTATATTATTAATATATTTTAATATAAAAAAAAATTAATTAAAAATATTTTTAATATTATTATATTAAAAAATTACATTTTAAAATATTAAAATAAAAATTATTAAACGATTAAAAAAATTATAAATCCTTTATTTTAATTAATATAAAAATTAGAAAATATTATAATTTCTAATTTTAATATTAATAATTTAATTAAATTATTAAAATTTTTTATTAATATATGAAATTTAATTTAAATATAAATTATTATTTAATATAAAATTAATATTAATTATATTTTATTTTATAATAATAATAATAAAAGTTTAATTTCTAAAAAAAAATTTTTAAATTTAAAAATATATATGTAATTATATTAATTATAAAAAATCATTTATTTTAAAATAATATTATATAAAAAATATATTTTAAAGTTTAATTTTTAAAATTATTTAATATATTTATATTTTAAAAAGTAATTAATTTATTATATTAAATTAAAAATAATTCTTTTTATAATTTTATAATAATATAATAATTAAAAAAAAATTTAATTTAATAATAAAATTATATTTTTTTAAAATATTTAAATATTAATAATATTAAAAATAATTTAAAATTTAAAATTTAGTGAAAAAAAATTATAATAAATTAAATTTTTATTTTATAAAATAAAATTATTATATTAATTAATATAATAATTTAATTTATTATTAATAAATTTTTATTCGTTTTTTTTAAATTATTATTATATTTTAAATATAAAAATAAAAAAAAATAAAAAAAATAAATAAAAATATATATTAAAATAATATATATTTATATAATTTTAAAAAATATATATTATTTTTAAATTTAATATATAATAATTTATAATATTATTATATTAATTTAAATTATTAATATAAAATACTAAGGCATTAGAATCAAAAGTTATAAGAAACTTAGATTGCTAATGACTAAGCGGGCTATGCGATAATTTTATATACTAAGATTAATTGCATAAGCATATAAAAGCCACATCTAATAAAACTAAGGCTATTACTAAAACCTAATAATTAATATAATTTATTTTATAATGATTTATATTTAATAAAAAAATAATTATAAATAAATATTTATTTATAATAATTATTATTTATAAAAAATTAAATATTTTATAAAAAAATTATTATTATTTATTTTATTTTTATTATTAAAAATTAATATAATAAAATATAAAAATTTTAATAAAAAATTTAATTTATTTTAAAATAAAATTAAAAAAAATTTATAAAAAATAAATATTTTTATTTATTATAATTTATAAATAAATTATAATAATATTTTAAAAATTTATATATTATATTATTTTATTTATTAATTGAATATAAAATTTTAAAATATATTAAAATTTATTAAAAAAATTATATTTTTAATATAAATAAATTAATATTAAAATGTAAATAAAATAATTTTTTATAAAAAATAACTTTTAATATTTTAAAATATTTTATTTTAATTTATAATTATTTATTTATAAATTATAAAAATAAAATAATAATTTAATTAATTAAATTATAATTTAATATTTTACTATTATATGATTTATATAGCTTTATGAAATTACTATTATATATGAATTTTATAATAGATAATTAATTTTTATTTAATATTATTTAGAAAAATAATTGAAATTAAATAATTAAATATATAAAAATATTAAAAAAAAAAAAAATGGATTTTTTTTAATAGCGAAATTTAAATCTATATAAATTTAAAATGATAAAAATAAATGATTATTTATAATTATAAAAATTATAATATATAAAATTCTTTTTAAAAAAAAAATGAAAAATATATATTCTAAGTTTTTTTTATTAAGGAAAAATAAAATTTTATTTATATCTAATTAAAAAATCAAGGAATAATATTTATTAATAATTTTAATAATAATATTATATTATTAATTAATTAATTTTTAATTATTTAATATTTAGGGGTAATATTAATATAATAAAATAATATTATAAATGGTAAAATTTAAAATAATTTTTTATAATATTTTATTTATATTTTAAAATTCTTTTTAAATAATCCGGATTTATATTTTATAATTTATATATAAATTTATATAGAAAATTATATTTAATATCATTATTATTTTATTTAAATTTAATTAATTAATAATTTATATTTTAATATGATTTTTTATATTTAAAAAAAAATTCCTAATTATATATTTAAATAAAATATAAAAAAAATATTAAAATAATTTTAAATGATTATTAATAATAATAAAAGATTATTTTTGATTATATATAATAATATATTTTAATTAAAAAATTATATATTAAAAGATATTTTAAATTTTTTAAAAAAATATTAAATATAATTATTTAAATAATATTAAAAAATAATTAATAAATATAATATATATAAATTTAATTAATTTTAAATTATATTTATTTTTAATATTATTATTATAAATATTATTTTAATAATAAATATAAATTATTTATTTAATTATATAATATATTAAATATATTATTATATTTATATTTAATATTTTAAATAATATAAATACTTATTATTTTAAAATTACGTTTAAATTTTAATTAATATATATAATTATATAATATTTAAATTTTAATTATTATATAATATATTATATATTTCATTAGGTAATAATTTCATTTTTTTAATTACTTTATATATTTTTAAATTTTATTATTTTAAAAATTTTTTTTTTTTTATATTTTCTTTAAATTTTAATATATAATTTAGATTATATATATATGAATTTTAATTAAATTTATAAGCGCAATGTATTTATAAAAATCCGGATTTATCATAAAAAAAATATATTAATATAAATAATAAGATTTTTATAATTAATAAAATTATTATAAATTTTATATATTATTAAAATCTTTTATAATTTAAAATTTAAAGATTTAATTCTTAGTAAATTTTATTAAATTTATATTATATTATAATTTATTAATTATTTAATATTATTATATTTTTAATTAATTATATTATAAATAATTCTTTTATAATATATTTATTTATATTAAATATATATATATTTTATTATATATTATTTTATTATATTTTAATATTATTAATTTTAAAAATTTATAATATATTAATTATATAAAATAATATTATTATTTAATTAATAAATTTTAATTAAATTTAATTTTATTTATTAAATTTAATTTTATTTATTAAATTTGATTTTTTAATTAAATTTAATTTTTTTATTAAATTAATTTTTTAATTAAATTAATTTTTTAAATAAATTAAAATTATTAGGTAAATTAAATAAATTCAAAGGTTATTATTATAAAAATATCGATATTAATAATAAAAATTATAAATATATTATTATTTAATTATTAATTAAATATTTATTAATTATTTAATTATTATTTTTAAATTATTAGTTTTTTTTTTTATAAATTAATTAATATATTTTATTTTATTAAATAAAAAAATAAATTAAATATTATTTATAATATTAAAAAATATAATAACGAAAATATTATTTTTAGAAAATATTATATTTATAAATATATTATTAAAAATTTAAATAAATATTTTAAATTTAAAATTAATAATTATATTTTTATATAAAATATTATAAATAATATTATATTTAATATTAATAATAATAATAATAAAAATAATAAATTATTATTATTATATAAAATAATATTATTTACGTAATATGTTTTTTTTAATTTTCGTATGTAATATTTAATTTTTATATATTATATTTTGTTATATTTATATTAATAATTTGCTATATAAATATATAATAAAATTATTAATAATTACGTTTTTAGTTATTTAATTAAATATAAATTTTAATTTATTAAAATTAATAATTCCGATAATTTTAAATAATTATAATTAAATAAAATTATTATTTTTTAAGTTATAAAATTAATTAAAATTATATTAAATAAAATAAAAAAAAACAAAAATTCTAATATAAATTATATTATTATATAATGATTTATTTTTATATAAATTTAATTAAAAAGTTAAATCTTAAAAGT
This sequence comes from Hypoxylon sp. FL1150, assembly GCA_022495205.1. Classification (NCBI taxonomy): domain Eukaryota; kingdom Fungi; phylum Ascomycota; class Sordariomycetes; order Xylariales; family Hypoxylaceae; genus Hypoxylon; species Hypoxylon sp. FL1150. The sequence continues at coordinate 132,135 of MU376203.1, read as the reverse complement.
CTAAAAGTCTAAATAATTTCAAAGGGCTTTCTATTAGGATTATTAATTTGATATTTCAAATTTAATTTTTAATTGGAATTAATTATTATAAAATAATATAATTTATATTAGAATTTTTATATTTTTTTATTTTATTTAATATAATTTTAATTAATTTTATAATTTAAAAAATAATAATTTTATTTAATTATAATTATTTATATTATTAATTGAAAATATCTTAAATTCTAATTTATATATTAATAGAATTAAAAGAGATTTACATGTAAAAATATTAATACGAAAATATAATATGTGGAATTTAAATATTACGTATGAAACTAAAAGAAAACATATTATGCAAATAATATTATTTATTATATAATATAATATATTATATTTTTTATTTATATTTATAAAATATAATTATAAAATTTTAATGAAAATTAAATAATAAATATTTTTATTTAAAATAAAAATAATAATATTATAAATTTAAATATTAATAATAAAAAAATATTTATAACGGAAAATTTTTAAATTTTAATTAATTATTAATTTTAAAAGAATATTAAATTAAATTATATTAATAAAATAAATTTTATTTTAAATAAAATAAATATAAATATAATAGATAATATAATAATTAAAAAAAAAAAAATATATATTTATATTATTAATTTTTATTTATATAATAATTAATAATAAAATTTTAAAAACTTAAGTTTCTAATATAAATTTATTTTTATTATTATTTATTATTTTATATTATAAAAAAAATTATAATTTATTTAATTTTATATTAATTATAAATTTTTATTATATTTAATATAATATTTTTTATATATAATATATTATTTTAAAAAAAATAATAAATTTTATTATATTAAATAATAATATTAATTTTCTTAAGATTATAATTATTTTAAAATATTAAATATATAAATTATTATTATTTTTGAAAATAAAAATTTATAAAGTTATATTTAATTTAAATAAATTATTATTTTTTTATATTTATATTATTATTATAATTAATTAAAAAAAAATATTAAATTAATTAAAAATTTTTATTTTATTAATCTAATAGATATATTTTTTTGCGTTTTAGTTTTTAAATTTATAAATATTATATATTTTAATATAATAATTTTAATAAATAATTTTTTTAAAATATAATATAATATATATTAAGCGTTATTTATTTATATAATATCTAATTAATTTATATATTATTCATTTAATAAAAATAATAATAAAAACTTTATATTTCTAGGAAATTATATTTAATTTAAATATATTTATTTTAATTATTAATATTATAAAACTAAAAGAAATATTTAAAATAAAATATCATTTATATATTATTCTAATTAAATTTTATAAATATATTACGATAAATATAAAAATTATTAATACTTAAGAAATTAAAATTTATTTAATAATATAATATAAAAATAATAAAATTAAATTATTATTATTATTAATTATATATAAAATAATCAAATATTATTATATATTTTAAAATAATATAATATTAATATTAAATTTAATTTTATTATTATTAATAAATTTAAAAAATATAAATTTATATTAATATAAAATCTAATTAAATATATATTAATAAATATAATTATTAAATAAATTTTAAATTTTAAATTTAATTTATTTTTTAAAAATTATTATAATTTTTAAAATAATCCTTAAATAATAATTAATTAATTTATTTATAAAATATTCGATATAATATAATTAGCATTTATATTAATATATAAAATGACATTAATAATTAATATATTTAAAATGTAAAAATTTAATTATAAAATTTTAATATTCTTTTTTATAAATCTTATTAAAATTTATTTTATATTTATTATAATATTTATTAATTATTTCGGATTATATTAAATAATATATAAATTATTTATAAATATTTATAATTAAATTATTATATAATTTAAAACGAAATATACCTAATAAATTAACATTTTTTTTTTAATTTTAAACTTTTATAAATTTAATATAAAAAAAAATCTAAGAATATTAAAACCGATAAAAATTTTAAATAAAAATTTAATTATCTAAATTAATAATAAAATTATTATTTTAAATATTTTTATATTTATATTTATTAGTAATATATTTTAATAATTAATAAATAATAATATATTAAATATTTTAACTAATAAATTATATTAATTATATAAAATTAAAAGCGTAAAACAAAATAATTTTAATTATAATATTATTAGATATTAATATAAATATTTTGAAATAATATATTAATATCATTATATAAATAAATTAAAAAAAATTAAAATTAAAAAATATTTATTTTTTTATAATATTATTTTTAATATATTTATAATTAAATATATTACATTTATTTTAAATATAATTCAAAATTAATTTAATAATTTAATTCATTTTAAATTTAATAATATTTATAAAATAATATATTAAATTCTTATTAATTAAATTTATTATTTTTTTTTTAATTTTATATTATATTAAATATATTAATAAATATATTTTTAAATTTTATAATTAAAAATTATAATAAAATATATTTATATATTTTAATATATATTATTTTTTCCTAAATTGCTAATTATTTTTTCATTATATTATATATTAATATATAATTTATATAAATATAATTAATAAATTATATTTATAATTATATTAATATATTATTAATTTTAAAAAAAACATATAAAAATAAATTTTATTTATATTATTAAAATTAAATTTAATTATAAAATTTTTATAAATTTATTTAAATTTAATTTCATAATAATAAATATTATAATATATATTTTAATAATTATTATATATATTAATAATATATTAATAATAAATAAAATGTTAATTAAATATCAAAATATATAAATTTTTATAAATATAATATATAAAAATTAATATATATTTTAATAATTTTATAAAATAATAATTATAATATATAATAAATTAAAAAATTAAATATAAATTTAAAAAATATCTCATATTTTTTTAATGAAATTAATTATCCTAAATAATTAATTAAAATTTTTATAAAATAATTTTTTTATATTAAATATTAATAAATTAATATTAATTATTAAATAAATAAATATAATTAACCATATTAATATTAATATATTTATTAATTTATAAAAAATTATAAAATATTAATAATAAATTATATATTTAAATATATATACCGGAATATATTATTTTGAAATTAATTATTAATATAATAATATTTCGCTATTAATGATATTTTCTAGAAAAAAAAAATATAAATTAATACTAATTAATTATTATACGTAAATATTAATAATATATTTTTTTATAAAATTTAAAAAAAATTTATTATATATATTAATTATTATAATTTCAAAAAAAATCTTTTTAAATATAAAAATTTTATATAAATTATAACATTAATATTATATAATGATTTTAAATACAATTAGCTTTATGTAATTTAAATTATAAAAAATATAAATAAAAAAACTTTATTATTATTTATATTATTATTTTTTTTAAATGATATTATCATTAGAATAAATATTTAAAATAAAATTTTATCGAATATAATTTATATATTTATTAAAAAATATTAATATTTTATAATATTTTTCCGCTTTAAAATATTATATTATAAAAATATATTATAATTATTTATAAAAAAATAATAAATATTAATTGCTTTTTATAATAAATTATTAAAAATATATAATATTAATTATAATATTAATTATAATATATATAATGAAATTATTAATAATAATAAAATAATTAAATAATAAAAAAAAATATTATTTTTAAATAAATATATATTTATAAAAAATCCTAATTTTTATTTTATTAAAAATATTTAATTATATTTAATAATCTTTATATTATAATATATAATAAAATTATTAAAATTTATTATTTTATATTTTAATAAAATTAATATATTATTTTTTATTATAATTATAAAGCTTAATTAAATTATATTTTTATATATTAAATATTTTTTAATATATTATATTTTTATATTTTTTATTTTTAAAATAAATATTATATTTTATATATATATTTTTATATATATTAAATTAATTATATATAATTAGATTTTAATATATTATATATATTTATAATTATTATTTTAATTTAAATTTTTAATTAACTTATAGAATTTTTAATAAAATTCCCGATTATTATAATATTTTTAAAATAATTTATAATTATTATTAATTATTTAAAAAATATTAATTAAAAAATTATTAAATTATTTATTTTAAAATAAAATAATTTATATTTAATATTATTTATGAAAAATAATAATAAATTAAATATTATTATAAATTTAATAATATTTATTAAATATTTATTTTATATTAATTAAAATATTTAATATTATTAAATTTATAAAATTATATTAAATAAATATTATTATAATTTAATTTTAAAAGATTAAAATGCTTAATATAATTAAATATTTAAATAAATATTAAATATTATTTAATTTAAATTTAATAATATTATTAATTTAAAATAAAATATATTTAAAATTATTTATATAAAATAAATATTAATATTTAAATTATAAAATATTAAATATATAAATAAATATTATATAAAAATATTTATATATAAATTAAAATTATTATATTTTTTAATATTATTATAATTTATATATTAATATAATAAATATTTTATATATTTATTAATTATATAATTAATATAAAATAAATTATCATGTTATATATAAGGCGCAATGAAGCTATTATTCATTAATAATATTACTTTTAACGCGATAATTATAAGCCCGGTTAGCGTAATAATTATACCCGCATTTCATTACGAATTACGCTATGATAAATAGGCATATCTTTAAAATTAAAAATTTAAGCCCTAGCGGAAGCACCGATTTTAAAGCTAAGTAAAATAATTAATTACTAGCGCCCCTTATTAAAATAAAATATAATTAGATTTTCTAATATATAAAAATATAACTTTTATTAAAAATTATCTAGAAAAGCTAAAGGGTATATTATATTATATATAAAACGCAATGAAACTATTATTTATTAGTAATATTATTTTTAATGTAATATAAATAATTTAAATAAAATAAATAATTTAAATAAATTAAATAATTTAAATAAAATATATAATTTAAATATATTAAATAATTAAAATAAAATAAATAATTTAAAAAAATAAAATTTATAATATTAAATAATTATAATTTAATAAATATTTTATTATTTAAATTAATAATTTTATATTAATTATTATAATTTTAATAAATAAAATATTTTTAATAATTTATATTATTAATTAATATATAATTTAATTAATATATAATTTAATTAATATATATTTTAATTAATATATATTTTAATTAATAAATATTTTCAAATAATATATTTTAAATAAAAAATATATAAAATTAATATATATTTTTAATTAATAAATATTTTTAATTAATAAATATTATTAATTATTAAATATTTTTAATTAATAAATATTTTTAATTAATAAATTTAAATTAATAAATTAATTTTTTTTAAAATAATTTAATTTTAATATATTAAAATTTAAATATATTATATTTTTATTATATATATTAAATATTAAAATATTAAATTTATTTTCATTTAAAAATTTTAAATATTAAAAAAATATATAAATAAATTTTTTTACATTTTAAAAATAATAAATATTTAAATATTTAATAATAATTTTTTTAATAAATTTTAAATATTTAAAATATAAATTTTTTTAATTATTTAAAAAAAAAATATTTAAATATATTTAAATTATTTATTCATTTAAATTAAATATATAATTAAACCTAATTAATTTTTTTTAAAATTTTTAATTATATATTTAATAAATTAAATATATTTAATATATTTATTATTATTTTAATTTTTTTTTTCGGTTAAATAATTATAATATTTTATAATATATATATTATTATAATTATAATATTTTTAATATTATATTTTTTATAAAAATAATTATAATTTTAATATTATATTAATTTTATATTTAAATTTTAAAATATATTAATTATAAATATTTTTAAAATTTAAATAATTTATAATTATAAAATTTATATAATATTAATAAATATATATTTTAATTATTAAAAAATATATATTAATACGTATTTTACCCATTATAAATTATAAAAAAAAATATATTAAAATGCGCTATAATTATAAGGAGCTTTAGTGTTCAGGGCCCTGTAATTATAGGGAGCATTGTGCTAGTACCATAGTTAGCTCCTTAAATATATTGTATTCTGTCGGTATGGCGGATTTTGGTCAAATGGACCGCCGTCGATGAACTCGAGCGGTTTGTTTAACGTTGCAGTCAGATCGCGCAGATCGCGCAGATTGCGTACCTGCATGACGTGGGCCCATTTTTAATTTTCCCACAAGATATGCAGGTACAGTACACCATAGCTGGGGTTACGAGGTAGACGCATTCGCAGCAATGTAGATGCAATGGAAAACCCACATATCAGCACCAATTCGTCGAGTCGAATCTTGTATCGTATTGTATTGCTATTCGTGCTTTTATAATGGAGTTTACATACTATAAAGATACTTTCGCACATGCCCGAATCTTCTGCTGGCCTTCGTATTGTACAATGCATTGCGGGGTTTTCTTCATCGTAACTGGCAAAACTGGGGCAGTTCATCAGCGGACTTCGCCAAGATTAGCGGGTACTTGAGCCCCTGTCCGGTGGAAGGCGACCGATAGATAGCGTTAGGTTACCGGATTCTCCCCTGACTTGTGGCTAGTGTGCACCTTGCTCTTGCTGCAAGTAAGGTGCTAGGGGATACCTTAATTTCGAGCAGATCCCCTAGAAAAGAAATATTCTTCTCATTCTCAACCACGAAAGACCATTTCACTCGTTTATTGTGCGAGGTCGAACAGTTTCAGTCATTGGCACTCCAATGTGAGTAATTTCAAAACAACCCGTGGCTATATTCCATCATCAACTTTCTCCTGATCCAACTAAGCAATCCCCTCAGTCAATACTAAACACTCGAAGCTCCAGTCTTTTCCTCCCGATCTTCCACATCGTGTCTCCGATCGAACCACACCATACAAACGCGAAGATGCGCGCGTCTACTTCCGTAGCTGCAACAGCTTTGTTGTCCTCTCTCGTTTCCGCTGCCCCCAACTTACGTCCCAGAGCGACGGATACTGCCCTCGAGCCTTGGGTTACTGTCAATGATGATGGCAAGCCGAGTACCGTCACGCCCGTCCTGACTACCATCAGCGGAACTCCCACCATTCTCTCTGGCGCTCCTCACGACCTGACCGCCACTGTCTTTACCGAAACAAGCATGGGAAAGATTTCTACAAGCACCGGCACTGCTCCCATGGCTACGGCAACTGCAAGCGATGGCGCCGGATCGTTCCAAGTCTGCAATAACAAGGATGGCGATTACGCTCCCTGGTGTATTCCCACCGAAGGAACGACGCTGTATCCTGGCACCACATACTATTTCACATGGGACACGTCCTACTTCACGTCTCCTAATACGAGCATCCTAGTGCAGGGCAACTACGTCAATGAGACGACTGGCGAAGTCACTGATCAAGCTTTCCAGTCGGCCAAGTGGTCTGCGTCGTGGGGTTTCTGGAGCTACAAGATCGAAGACAGCCTGTTGAAATATCAGCCCTCCAAGAACATCTCGTTAGAACTCGCTACTTTGGCAGTCAATGGCAGCTCCAGCGAGATTTTAAAGGGTCCCACGATCATGGTCTCCAGGATTCCTTCTTATACGCCAGATACCGGCAAGTCGATTGACAAGCGTGCGCTGATAATTGCTCTTCCCACCATCTTCGGATTTATTGGACTGATGGTCCTGGGTACCTGCATGTGGAATAGGAAGTCGCGCCGGATTGAGATTGGAAATATCATGTCGCGTGGCCGCCACGGCTACGGTATCGGCAAAAGCGGACGCTCTCGGATGGGTCTCGGCAAGCGAGAGAAGGCCAACGAGCGCATCCAGCTCATGGAGAGGGAAGTCCAGGCTGACGGCGGCGAGGTCTACCGCGACCTACCGGACCGCCCCAGGCGAGACAGCGATGCCTTGGGTAGCTTAGCCGGAACGCCTACTGAAGATCGCCGCATGGACTTCCACGGTCCCGGTGCACGAGACCAACGAGACCGAGCTGCGGGCGATAGAAATGTCTTCCGTAGCGAGTTGAGAAGACAGGACAACGATTGGTGAATTTAGGGGGCTCCTTTCAAACCGGTTTCTGGAGCGGCTATTATCATACATGTGAGGCATGAGTTCACGAATCGGAAGTAATACATCATTGGATAAGAAGCGGACGTGTAATCGCTAGGTGCCAAGGCGAGCTCCTCTGGCTCATAATATTCCAAAGGCGTTTACGAGACAATGCATTTATGTTTTGGGTTAGGAGTTAATGGAGCAAGCATAATAAAAACTCGATTAAAGCATCATTACGTGCCAATGGAAGGATACGCATTAAGTGCCAATTGACCTCCTAAATGTGCGTACAACACATTGCTCCCCTCTGCGAATTCGCCCTTCCGAATCATGTCCATCATTCCGGCTAAGCTCTTGCCCTCGTAGACCGGATCGGTAATAAACGCCTCGGTCTCGGCTCCGAAGCGTATCGCGTCCAGCGTCTGCTGGTTCGGCTTTCCGTACACGCCGGCGTGGTACCTATCATCGAGCTCGATATCCTCCGCGGTGACGTCGCCCTCATCCAATCCGATCTTGACCGCCGTTACCTTCGCGATCCGCAGCACCTGCTCGAACGTCTGCTTCACGGTAGCCGACGCGTCGACGCCGACGACGCGCCGCCTCCGCGACCCGAGCTTCCTCTGCGCCAGCTTGAACCCGGCTACCATGCCCGCGAGCGTCGACCCCGTCACCGCGCACACAATCACCACGTCGTAAAAGATTCCCGCCGCCCGCTCCTGCGCCTCGACCTCTAACGCCCACCGCGCGAACCCCAGCCCCCCCAGCGGGTGGTCCGAGGCTCCCGCCGGTATGTAATACGGCCTGCGCCCCGCGGTCGCGAGCTCGCGCTCCAGCGCCACCAGCGTCGGCTTGTGCCCGATGCCGAACGTCGTCGCGGGCTCTAGCCGCACGTCCGCGCGCATCAGCCGCGACAGCTGGATGTTTCCGACGGCCGCGTAGTGCTTTTCTTCTTCTTCTTTTGTCTTGTCGCCATCGAGATCGACCCAATGCTCCTGCACCAGGGCGCTGCGCAGCCCAAGAGCCGCGGCCACGGCGGCGACTTGTCGCGTATGGTTTGATTGGACGCCGCCGATGGAGACGAGCGTGTCGGCGCCCTGGGCTAGCGCGTCCGCGGCTAGGTATTCCAGCTTGCGCGTCTTGTTGCCGCCGTAGGCGAGGCCCGAGTTGCAGTCCTCTCGCTTGGCGTAGACGTGGATTTTGCCGCCGAGGGCTGCGGATATGCGCGGTAAGGCCTGGATCGGCGAGGGCCCGAACAGGAAGGACTCCCGCGGGATGCTGGCGAAGGGCTCTGGGAGGCGGAGGTCGAGGTCTGCCATTTTGGGGGGATGTGATGTTTAATAAAGCGGATTAGGGGGCTGTGAGGTTTATTCCAAGAAGGGGAGGGGATTTATTGAACGACGGGATCCTCGGTTCTCATCAATATACTTTTGCAATGTAACTCCTACGTTGAGCCGTCAACGTCAACCTATCACACATTCGCATGTTATATCCCTCCTCCCAAGCCCCTAGATATGCCGGTGCTAACCTCAGCTGACGAACGGTGCCCCGAAGTCGGACTGGTGATGGGTGGATATCAAGAGTATTGGCCGGAGCGGAGAAGGGAACCAGGTTCTCCACCAGCTCCGCTACTCCGAACGATACGAACGAACCGGTATCAGATGAAACAACCGGTTTTACTACTAGAGCCTGCGTGTCTCTACCTTATCATGTGAGATGTTTTTGATGAATCATACCATCGAATTATATCATTAACTAGGTAGGTAAGACGTGCATAGAAACGTATACGCATATTTTATGCCAACGACAGTTCAAGCTATTTGTTAGGCGTGTATACCACTGACTATAAGCAATATCTAAGCTACCTATTAAATAGTGTACCTATTAATCACATCTTTACAAAATATTCTTTAATGCTTCTGTTACATGTTTGATTACCTATCCAAAGACGACAAGGGATTTTAGTACATGAGGACGAGAATACCCTCTTGGCAATAAGATGTGTTGCTCATGAGTTGTAATTAGGACTCCGATTAGTGTATATATTGCAACCATAACTTTAGTTTGAGTAGTGTCTTTCAAAATTGGTCAATCACATGTCACGAGATAGCTTCGTCTCATCTCCATTGGAAGAGTGTATCATGTTATGGCAGATTGGTACAACTTCAGAGTAAGTGATGGGGATGTGTCGATGAGTTAATGAGTAACTATCATAGTCAGCTCTATCGACTGTGGATTTTGAGTAATTTATCCCTTGGAAATATTTAGACATTAGCCCTCCTAGATTCGGTAGAATCCGAAATGGTCTTGCTGTGCATTATGTCCATAAGCCCCTGCATTTTTCATCGTATGCGCCCACAGCTCGGGCGAATTATTTCACCAAATGGGTAGAGTAGTATGTATTCCAAGTTTTTGAACTATTCCTTGTCTGAATGAACCTGCTAATCATAAGTAATAGTCACCTCTGCCATTCCTCGTCGCGCCCACGGCGGAAGAGGCCATACACGAGTTAGTTTCTATTCCATTGAATTGGTTTTTTCTAGCGCCGCAATTGACTTATATGAATCTAAATTAGGGTTATCCTCGTGCACGGCTTCAAGGGCCACTCAGACAAGCCAACCCAAGTTACCAAGTGCAGAGAACTGCTCGAGTCCTGGGTCTTGGACGCGGCAAAGCCGATCAGGGCTCAAGTCAACATACGAATCTTTGTTTTCGACGGCGCCCACATCCTACATCATGGGCACGTCGCACTATCAGAAGCCGCTGCGGAGTTGTCCGAGCGTCTCGAAGCTACCAGGAGGGGGTACTCGTCGCCCGTATTTTGCCCGAGGGTAGAAGATGGGAATTCCGAAGCCGAAATTTTATCTTCGTCATCTTCCGTGCGCTCTCTTTCGTCTCGGGCTTCTGTTTTTATTGCTCATGGTATCGGTACCTGGATCGTCAAGGAGCTCCTCAACCTCCTCAACAGCAAAGGGGGAACCCACATCGATCCTACCGGGCTGATATTCCTCGACGTACCAAACACGCTCGTACATCAGGCGTCGCCCGATTTACGAGCCGACTATTTCTTGCTCGAGTACCTCCGCGAGCTATCAAGGGTCTTCAAACTGAACGCACAGGATGCCAGAATACGCAATTTACGGGCCAAGCTATCAGAGGTAGACCATGCTTTTCAAAAATTGACGGAGTCTCGCTACGGAGAGTGCGAGTCTATCGAAGAAAGCGAAGCAGATGATTGCACCTTTAACATGAAGATGTGGTGTGAAGACGTATGGATGTCTACGCCAGCATCTAACAAAGTATAGTTATTTGTGTTTTTATTCATTTCTTTTCGCGTACCCCTATGTTCTCTTGTTAGACTAACAAGGCACTGGCTTTAGACATTCCTCCAATACATGGGCAGCCTGTTCCCATGCGGCAAGCGGTCAAAGGTGCAATTACCTCTTCCGCGATTCGGGGAGCTGAAACTGGAAGAGAAGTTAAGGGAATCCATCTCACTGGAAGGATACAATAGCCCAATATCTAGCCTAAAATCTGGCTCGGAACCTAGTCTGAGACCCAGCACGAAATCCAGTGAGAAATCTAGCCCGAAGTTAAGCCCCATACCCAGCCCCAATTCTAGTTACCACACCTGTTTCGATAACGTACCTGTAGAGCCCACGGGTGATAGCGAACCGGGTGGTAACTCCTCAGGACAAGCGAAGGGAGCTCAATCAGCAGGAGAAACCAATCGAAACATCACCACGTACACAGACGATGACGAAGATGCCCTTAAAGATTGGCGGGTTATTTCCCGGTATCTCGCACGACACACGAAACCACGGGACACAAGGGACGACGCAACCCAGGTGACCGTACTTGATAGAAGACGAGATAAAAACTGTACAGACACATGTGAGCCGCCCGATTGGCCACTCAGGGACGAACATAAAGGCAAAGGTACATACGAAGTAGAAAAAGGACACACCCAACTATCATGGCGTAACGTATACTAATTGGCAGCAGAAAAAGCTACCGTAATCGAGCGTCCTCCCAAGATTCCCGAGGGCAGAAAGTCTTCAGAAACGCAATCTTCTCGGCGATCCCGCCGCTCACGTACCGACAAGAACCATGGCGACGACGAGGTCTACGACTTCGACAAAGCTATCATCGACCGCGACGCCGCCGTCCTCCTAGAAGACGAAGACGCACTGCAGCTAGCGCAACACCGCCTGGAGCTCGTGCTCTGGCACCAACAGCAGCACTTCGGAAAGGACCACCCAAAAGCGCTGATAACGCAGCGCGAATGCATCGCGACAAGCTTAGTACGGGGGATCTGGTTCGTCAAGCCCATTGCCAACTGGGAGAAGAAAGACCTGCTGGAGATCGAATCCCAGATGCGCCAGGTATACTCGGGTCTCGAAGAATCCCTCGGGCCCCTCGACCGCGAGACCATGGTCGCCCTGGCCGTGCTCCTGAGCATCCGCGTGTCGCTCGTCCAGAAGCAGGCTATCCCCTGGGAGGCCATGGAACTGGTGCTGGACATGCTGAAGGAGCGGCAGGGGGCGCCGGAAGCGCGGACGCCGGAGAGGCTGCTGCATACCCTGCGCACCAAGTACAAGGTTGGGATTTCTCTCACAAGGATCTGGCGCTACGGCGATGCCATGCTCGAGGAGCTGTTGAAGGAGATTGTGAACCTTGAGGGCCGCGTGGATTGCGAGAGCGTCGAGGGATTGAGTCAGTTGCGTCGCGAGGTTAAGGCAAAGATTGAAGGGCTGCAGGGGGGGAAGGAGAGGAGGGGTCGTAGTAGGGCGAGGAAAAGGGGTAGGAGTAGGGGTAATGGTAAGAGAGGGTGAGTCAGGGGCATCTATGCGCTTTTTTTTCCTATCTGGTTTTGTCATTTAGATAGAGGGAGGAACAGTTTGCCAGCATTATACCCCGGGGCTCAGACATCATGTGATAATTTAATTCTATATATTTCCATTGGAACTTTGGTCAAGCAGCGCCGTCGGTGCTACTAATCTACTGGCTTGCTTGGATGTGTGGCAGTAAACATTCTCATGTCCGCACCTTACTCTCGAATCAAATAGAACGCTCCTGCTGCGGCTATATCTACATCAAGGTTGAAACTGAAGCATATTGGAAACCTAAGCTGAGGACAACTATGAATTGAGTCAAGGCATTGAATTTAATACCACTACGTAATACTCTATCTGCCTTCCTGAATTGAAGATTTGAAATACAGCGTGTTTAGCAGCATAAGCTACCCGTCAATGCTAAGAACCCATGCCCAGGAGACTAACTCGGATTATTCATAATGTAATGAAACTCGAATCAGGGCAACAGAAAAGAGTACCACTACTTCTTGGGCTTCTCGCAGACCAGTCGCGCCCCGGGGGAACTGAGATACATTACGCTGGGACCATGGGAGTCAACACGAGCGCTGGAGTGGGAGACGGACTGGCTCTGGCTCTGCGTGGAAGGAATGGAAACAGAGTGCTGTTGATGCTCCACCAAGCGTTCCGACGCTCCGCTGGGATAGGAAACATGCTGCTCCCTGTACTCCATAGACTGGACCCGAGTGGCAGGTGAAGCATCCTACTGCTTGCCACTTCCGCTGCTGCCGCTGCTACCCCCCGAGCTTCCGTAGCCCGACGAAGACGAGCCGCCGGACGGAGCGGTGTAGGTGGAACCACCGTTGCCGTCGTTGTAGTAGGTGCTGCCGTTGGGGTTGGAGTAATAGTACGAGCCATCGCTACATTCGGTTAGTGTTGAGGACTCTCTGGCTACGAGATGATGCAAATCACGCAGAGAAGAGGAGGGCAGGGAAGACAGCGACTTACGCGTTGGAGTAGTGGTACGAGTTCGAGTTGGCAGCGCTGTCGCCGTAGTCACGGGCGCAGTAGTGGTTGCCCTGATCGTGGAGTTAGCTAGGTGAATATGACACGGGGAGATCGGGGTCTCCAGCAATGAGGATGAGGAAGATATTTGCTGACCTGGTCGTTGGTGCCGGAGCTCTTGTACGAGTAGCCGCGGTCGCTCATTGTGACGGTTAGTCAAAGGGAGTCTGTTTGGTTTGGTATTGGTGAGATATGATTGTCTGTATGACAGTCTTTGATCTCTGGAGTTGACTGATGGCGCTGAGCTCAATTTAAGGGTATCTGAAAAGAAGAGAAGGAGGGGAAGATATACTTAAGGCTTTTGTTAGCAAGTGGGGAGACAAATAACCCTAGCGTGCTTGCTGAGCAAGGCATTCCCTGCCGTTCCTACCTCAAATGTTGACAATACGATAAGAAGGGAGCGGTGTGCCTTTGTGGGTTAGCTCCTGCTGCTTCCCGTCGCCAAACCCCCAAAGCTATGGGCAGTTGGAGGTCGGTGTGTAGTATTTCAGCGTCATTATTGCTTCTTACGGAAAGCCGAGGAAGCTGCTTCTGGAAGGAACTTCACATGGCTAATCTTAACCCCATGCAAGTGGCGTGCTGATTGGAAAGCAGATGTGTTTGATGTAGATAGGTTAGCCGTTGGGGGAAGTGGAAAACCACAGGCCACAGGGGAGTGTCTTGTTTGATCCTGATCCCCCGCCATAAGTCCTCCTCAAGAGCACCCAATATAAAAATATCAGGCGCTATGGGAAAGGTATGGGCTGCACATGTTAGAGCGTCAGTCTGAAAAAGTCCCGGATGAAGGTGAAGCACTGGTATTCAAGAAGGCTGACATCAAACTGAGCCGAGGGGATAAATCCATAGAGTATTCGGGTACCTGGAGTAGCTAGAACTCCCTTTTCATAGTGCGTAATAACAAGGAGGGATGGTTTGGAAGGCGAACCGATTCCGGAGAATCATGTTGGCGATCCAGCACATGCAGTATGGATAAAAGTTCGAATATTAAAGAGAGGACATGCGCCCTTGGTAAGGAGACGTTACAGCCTATTTTTATATTGAGGTCCCCTCCATTAACGATCCACTTAGGAGTACTAGTGGCGTATATCTACATCTCCGTCCAAAGTATTCGTATCCTAAAGCTTCTTGCAAAGTGTCTATTTGGTATCTGTCTATGGAGCTCTCAACACGCACGCACGCTGGCGTTTGCGTAGAAGTCTGTCTATGTCATCTAAGTAACATTTCAAAACTTCGCGGGTATTAGTCACTCGGGTTTGCCATTAGCTGCTCCTTCTCGCTCGTCTACTTCCTGCTCCGCGAGGAATTTTTCCGCATCCATGGCGGCCATGCATCCGGTGCCTATCATTAACATCCATTAGCATAAGTCCGAAGAACAGGGTGTCACAAGGATGGAGCAGAACTTACCTGCGCTGGTAATAGCCTGTCGATACCTCTTATCTTGCACGTCACCGGCTGCGAACAGACCTTCCACGCTCGTCAGCGGCGTCCCAGGCTTCGTGATAACGTAGCCCTCGCCATCGATATCCACTTGCCCCTTGACCAGACTCGTCGCCGGATCGTGACCAATAGCGTAGAACAAACCATTGGCCTCAAGTAGCTGCCGCTTTCCACTGACGGTATCCTCAATGACTAAACCGGTCATGAGCTTACCGTCACCTTTTACCTCGACACCCCTTGTGTTGAACTTGACCGTAACCTTGGGGTGCTTCAGGAGCCGCTGCGCCATGATGCTGCTGGCCCTTAGCTGGTCCTTGCGCACCAGCACCGTCACGTGGCTGCCGTACTTAGTTAGGAAGGTGGCCTCCTCGGCGGCGCTGTCGCCGCCGCCGATGACGACGAGGGGCTTGTTGCGGAAGATGGGCACGGCGCCGTCGCACACGGCGCACGCGCTGATGCCGTTCTGCCAGTACTCCTCCTCGCCCGCGAGGCCCAGCCGCCGAGCCGAGGCGCCCGTCGCTAGGATCACCGTGTCCGCCGTGTGCACCTCACCCGGGGACCACTCCGTCTCGTACTTGAACGGCCGCGACGACACGTCGAGCTTCGAAATTGTTTCCGTGATGATTTTGGTGCCGAATCGTTCGGATTGCGCGCGCATGGCGTCCTGGAGTATGCAGTCCAAATTAGCATTTCTGCTATGCTAAAACTTTTACTAAAGCTTTGAAACCGCCGCAATCAACTCACCATCAACTCGCCACCCATAATACCCTTGGGGAAACCGGGAAAGTTTTCGATATCCGTCGTCGTCGTGAGCTGGCCACCGGCGGCAATGCCATTGGCCATGAAACCCTCGTAGAGCACGGGGTTCAGCTCGGCGCGGGCGAGGTAGATGGCGGCGGTGTGGGCGGCGGGCCCAGAGCCGATGATGACGACCTTGCTGTGCATATTTTTTCGGGCCGCGAGCTTGGGGATCTGGTTGGTGGTAGAGTGTGCCGAGTACTTCTGGAAGTTAGCGGACGCGACTGCTGCTGCGACTGAGATTCCCGATGCGCCTGCGCGGACCGTTCTTCGAGCGGTTGACGAGAACACTTTGAAGGCTTTTGTTGTTTTAAATGGATACCCGTTGTTTGAAAATATCGTCGCTAGGCCGATGACATGAGGAACCCAACGAAAAGGCAGGGTCTGAGTCAGGCGTGAAAATTGTAGTAAGACAGAAGCAAGGACTATTGGAAATGCGGCTCTACTTGAACCACCGAAAATAGCATCAAATTTGGAATTACTACTTTGTTGTTTGGCTTCATCGGTTTTAGGAGGGGTGGTGTCTTCCAGAAGGCAAAGAAAACATAGTATCCCCCGCATTATTCAGCAAAAGACCCCTGAGAGGCGGCCGCACGCCCCGTATCGGAGCTAACGACTCGAGCAGCCCCACGAGCGACGCCAACCGCCAACCGCCTTACGCAATTGGCGGGTTGCATGATCACAGCATCTGTGCTATACTGGTTACTTGCATAGATCCATGTCTATGACACGTGCGAGGACATGGAATCATCTGCAATACGGAGTACTTCAGACATTGCTGAGTGATACCGCCCGACCGGTGTTTGTAGTAGACCATTTGAAATAGTGAGAAAACTCGGTTTCCGCGTTTCAAGAAAACACCGTACGACTCGCTTCGGCGTTTCCGTTTGAAGATCCGGGTGACGTTGGTGAGTTATTATTAGCTGTTACACACTTATTACTTACGTTATGCGATCTTATCTGATTGATTTTCGAAGTTCGTTGGACCCGCTGTCGCTTTGTTATACTCCGTTATTCGGTGTTGGGGTAGCTAGACTTTGATATTATTCTTGGAATATTTGTCAAAAATATTTGGATTTCTCTCAATGACGGTCCCGAAGAACCATGGCGCCGCAAGAGAATATTCCTGTTGCTGCTAACGTCCTCGGTGTAAGTCGTCTTTTCGGTGTGGTGTGGGGAAACTTGCTTGGCTAATGTGTGTGCGGCAATTAGACCCTCGGTACGATACTATGGTGTATTCAGACAATACCTCAAATAGTGAGTATGTCTGCATTGGTTGCATCTTCCAGCTGTGGTGCAACATGACTTCGTAGCAGCAGATCGCTGACTGTAAGGACTGCAGTGGACCAATTGGCGGACGAAGAAGACCGACGGCCTCCCTGGGTCCATGATGTACCTGTGGGCTCTATGTAAGAGCATCTCGCACCCACTGCTCGAGACATGTCTTGCTAATATGTTGCTAGGCGGCGTGCCTTTCGGAGCGTATAACATCGCACAAAGATTCAATGTCCCCTTACAGGTACAGCCCCAGGCATTTATGGTGCTATGCCTTGTAAATTGGTGCCAGATCATGCTTTATAACCGTAAATGGGCCGTATGGAAGGCGGTTCTCGTGGGCGTAGTGAACGCCGCGGCTTTTGCTGGCGTCGAAACCGCGCTGATACTAACACTACGGGTGAGTAGTAATGTTAAACTTACTCGATTCAACATGACGTGACGCTAACGAGGTCATAGCCCCTATACGATGCTGGCAATGAAACGGGGGTCCTGGTGGTTGGTATTATCGCGAACATTTTACTCGCGATGGGGCTATTACCACCGTATGGCGAGATCTGGAAGCGAAGAGGAAGAGTCGTTGGGATCAACTTCGTCTTTCTCTCTATGGATTGGTTAGGGGCTTTCTTCTCACTTATGTCACTTGGTATGTTACTTTCAAATAGAGTTTCCCAGTGAGCGACATGTCGCTGAGAAATCCCATCAGCTGTGCAAAATAGCTTTGACATCCTTGGCGGTGTGCTCTATATTGTGTGGTAAGTGATGAATGTCCGCATGTACCCAACTTAAGTACTATGGTATTGACACACATGGCAGCATATTACTCGAATCTGGTATATTTCTGTCGCATATAATATGGCTCTTTCGCACACGGAAAATCCGTAAAGAAGCGAAATTAAGGGGCAAGACTTTCGATGACATCGCAGCGGAACATGAAGAACACGGCACACCATTCAAGTTTGCCGAGCGGAAATCTAGAAAGCAGATTAAAGAGGAGCGAAACGACGTTGAGATGGGGGTGGCTAGGCAAGAAGTGATGGCCAATACGGACCAGCCACAATAACATTTAGATAAGAGCACCGCGAGTGCTCATTATGACTATTTCGAGCTAGAAGCGGGTGGATGGATCTGAAAATGTAGCGCATCCCATGATAGATGAATTGAAATACAGCTCGAGCTGTATGGTGATATTTCATACGTTATAAAAATCAAACGCGAAATTCATGCCTCATTACTGTCGTCCCCCATTATCATTTTGGATAGTCAGTCAACTACCTAGCCCACTTATTCATTTTCCTTTATTACTCAATCAACGGTTCCTTCCCCTGCGTCTTCAAATCCGCGCCCTTGCCACCGTACTCCGCAGGTAGCTTCTCACCGAGACCAGGGACCTTGCTCTCGGCAAACTCCTTGGACAGGGCTCCGCCGTTGGACATGGGGTGGAATTTCTTGATGGTCTTGGCGGCGACGAACAATTTCATGAGGCCATACATGAAGCCCATGATGACGGGGACGTTGACGAAGAACTTCTCCTTGAGCAGCTCCGGGTAGGCGGTGGCGAAGACCTTGATGGTCTCGGTGCTGGCGGCCTTGACGGAGGGCGACTGCCGCAGGAAGCTGATGGACTTGTAGTCGTGCACCTGGTAGATCTTGTACGGGTCCGAGTCCGCCGTGATGGGCCTGGTGGCCGCCGGCAGCGCGAGTTCTTGCACGGCGAGCTCCATAAGGGCGACGCGCCAGTTAATGAATCTGGATGTGTTAGAATAACACGATGACTTCTACGGGAGATGGCATGTGGATGAGCAAAGAAAATGAATGATGGCCATCTGCTCTTCATATATCTCCGGCCAAGGTCAGTGGCAAATGAATCTGCACACCGCTGGTGGATGTCTGCGAAAAGTACGCCTCTGCGAGAAGTGTGAGAATTTTGTGTCGCCGACCTCGCCTACTTACTCTTCTAGGTTACCGAAGGTCTCATCGATAGACTTAACGCCGCCGTAGATGTTCCAGGTGAAGATCTCCCGCGACTCGGGGTCGTCCGCCTTCTCCTCCGAGTCCGCATACTTGGTCACGTAGCCCAGGCCTTCGAACTTGGCCTTGTTGTAGCTCTTCTTGATCAGCTGCAGCGGCTGCAGCTTGGCACGCCAGTCGAGCGTCTTGGTCAGCTGATCGCGGGCCTTGACGACGTCTCCGTCGTTGGCGTTCAGGTACTTCTGCAGCACGATCTGAGACGGGATGTGAGTGGCGGGATCGGCCAGCGTCACGCCCCAGACCTCAGGGTGCGTGTGCGATCTCGCAGTGGCCCAGAGCTCCTGAAGCGGCGTCGTGGGCTCGTCCGGCTTCGGCACCTCGGGCTTCGGCGCTTCCGTGGTGGCTTGAGCTTTAGCTTCAGCCATGGTGTCGGGATGTGATATATGGAGTTTTGTTATTGGATTGCCTTATAGCCGGTTATTCCGGCCTTTACCGAGGGTTTGGTGATGAAATATGATGGTTATGATGAAATCGAAAGAGAAGCCGAAGTAGAAGTAGAAGGCACAACGGTAACATATCATATGTACAAATTTCGAGAGCTACCCCAATTGGGCGATTGGGATATACGTAAGGAACAACCCAGACCCCTGCTACCCTGCATTTGACAGCCGGCATTTTCCCGATGCACCTGTCAGACGACCTCACAGTAAGCTGCCTCATCGAAGCTGCATCTTCAATCTGGACAACCAACCATATTCACGGATCTACCAGCATGAGAGATCCATTGCTTTCTATGAACTCTTAAGTGGGATGTTCACCTATTGGTGCGTCTGATAGCACTTGCATGGCATTGTAACAGCATCTAAGATATCTCACATGAAGAATCCGGGGGCAAGATGATTCAGGGCATCTTCTATGCCAGGTTCCTGCCACAGGAAGGTATGCAATATTCATCTCACATCGCCATACACGCTACGCCAACTATACGAATGAGTTGCTGTTACTTGTAGCATTTGGAATTCACTGAAAAATGAAACTCATCTCACTCCATCTCATCTCGACTCATACTAATTCATACTAAATAACTTACACGAATCGTAGGAACCAAGATCGTCGCGCAATCACCACCAGGATGCATCGTCGCGACGACGTACGCGCCGCACCTGAAACCGCCGCTAGTAGACTTCGATATCATCCAGGAGTACATCATCCCGCGCAAGGCCTTCTTCAACCGGTTCATGACGGTGGACTCGCCGGACGGCAAGTACACCATCCTGGGCTTCCCGGTGTCGATCCCGAACGAGCGGTACCATCGCAATGAGTTCATCTTTAACTTCGGGCTGGTCGTCGAGTCCGACGCCGATCAGATCCCCTACGAGCGCCTGGTCCGTCGGCTGGCCGTCACATTCGCCGAGATGGAGCGCCAGCACGGCTACCTGAGTGCCGATTACCGCTCCGCCGAGGACCACCGCGACGGCCGCCGGCCCATTGAGTCTCTCCTCGAGATCGTAAAGGAAGACCTAAATAACTACGGCGAGTGCATGATTCCCGTCGACGACGCCAACACCCTCAATATGAAGCTATTTCCGTACCACGCGGCGCCCGCCCCCGTCCGCGGATGGCACGTTCCAGTGCCGAAAATGAAGCTCGCCGACGTCGTCGACCCGACCTGGGATCTGACGCTCCAGAAGATCATCCCCCATGTCGACGGCGTCAACGACGTGCGCCGCGTCGCCTGGCTCGCTGACGTGTCGCTCCCGCTAACCCAGATCGCCCTCCAGCACCTGCTCTACTACGACACCATCCTGCTCCTCGACATGTTCTTCTTCGGCAGCTGCTACGCCCCGCGCCCGGGCGTCCATGACTTCATCGCGAACCGTGACGGTCTGGTCGACGAGTGCGCCGGGTACGTATGCATCAGCAGTCCGATCCCAGGCGGCACCAATGACGGTAACACCACCGGGTCCACACCCGGGCCCGGCAGCAGCATCAAGGACGTGACGATCGACACAGCCGAAGCGATCGGGAAGAAACAGCACCAAAATAATAATCAGCACCAGCATCCGCAACAGCAGGAAGTATCCAACTACCAACTCATAAAATTGATGACGACCTTCTGCGCGGGCCGCAGCGTCATGGAGTGGATCAAGCTGCACCAGGACGCCGGCTTCGACGTGCTGCGGCACGTGGATGTGCGGCGGCTGGTGCAGTTCGGCGTCATCAAGGGCCTGCTGTACCGCGTGCACAAGTACGTGGTCTCGAAACAGTATCTAGAGGCCCTGGCTACGGGTAGACGACCGCCGCTTGGTGATGGCAGCGACGAGGATGTGCTGCTTCGGTATGCGGATGGATGTCACTCGTTCGATCAGATTATCACCGAGCTGAACATTACGGACGGCGAGATTATGAAGAAGCTTAGGAGCTTGGAGCCGGGCGACCGCACTGTGTTTTACAGGTGACGAAGGTGGAATTAATATGAATATTACATTGGGAGTTAACCGCCGCATGCGTTATTTATTGACTATCGAACGTAAGTCCAGTCGCGCAACCCAAGGGAGAGGGGTGTTAGAATATGTCCTACGTTCGTTCGCGAAAATCCGATTGCGGCGAGAATTCGAGCACCTGTTGGGAAACAATGTCTCGGCTCGCGATATCTAGAGAGTGCCAGACGGCTTTCTAAAACGTGGACCACCGTTCAAAATCGGCAATGCGCTAAATCACGTATGATGAGGGAATGACCATTTACCTCCCAGATTTACACCCACCCTACCTATCTTTGGCCGGAGTGTCGACATGAATCTACGTGGTATGAGAAGCCGGCGGTGATGGGGCATGGCATAAGAATATGTCAGCGCAATTATTACCCTACGTTATACCTAGTTTTACTACGTAGTGGCTGCTGGTCCGTCTATAAAGTTATTAGAACACCTAGGTCTCTTGTTGAATAATACTTTTCAAGGGGCAATAAGTAACTAGTTTTGCCCGTGAACGCGCAAAATATGTAATCAGATATTGGAGCAACCCATTCGTAGATTCATAGAAAGTAACACACTCACATTAACGACAATGTGCTTCAAACACTATGGTGATTCGAGATGTTTTGATATTAAATAACTGCTATACTACACCTAAGATATAGGCACCTTCGTAAAACTCGAACTCGACGTCCGCTTCTTCTTCTCCTGCCGCTTCTGCTCCGCCACGTAATTTTCCACCTGATCGTCCAAAGTCTTCGCTGCGCGCGCCAGCACCTCGTCGATGGCCTCCGTCTTGGCTCGCACCGACTGGTTGCCGGACGGCCGGAACAAGCTGAACGACTGCTCGAGGATCTGCCTCGCGCGCGTCTTCTGGACCTTGAACGCCTCGGATGGCAAGCCCTTGAACCGCCCGGCCTCGTCCGTGTACAGGGCCTCGGCGTGATCTAAGAATTTCCGACGCGCCTCGGGGCTGTCAAGCATCGAGTAGTCCTGCCCGTCCTTCCTGGCGCGCACGAGCGCGTCCCGGAGGAGTCGGATCCGGCCCGTACCCGGCTCGCCGAAGTACATGTCGCCGCTGGCCTCCCACTCTTCGTTGGAGACGACCTCGACGACGCGCACGAAATGCTTACCGCGCCGCAGGATCAGTAGTTTCCCGTCGACCAGGAAGTTCTTCGTATCCTGCGGGAACCAGTTCTTGATGGGCGTGAAGGTCAGCTCGCCCACCGACATGCCACGGTTGGTGGCGGCGGGCTGGCCGGGCGCGCCGCCCACGTACGCGCCCCGGTGCTGCGTCAGCCGGTTGGCGTCCGTGACGCTGTCGGCCAGGCCCGCCGCGTACAGGATGCGGCTGATGGACTTGCCCAGGATGAGGGACTCGGGCAGCTTGATGTCGACGCGGAAGGCCGATGCCATGTTGGCGGTCGGCGGCGAGTCGGTGGGGAAGGCAGATACAACGGTGTCGTCTCCTTTAGAAAATAGTCCCTTATGTTGGTTTTGTGTCGTGGTGGCCTCCTCCAAACCATGGGTTAATGCAACGACCTCGTAAGCCAGAGCGTGCTGGGCGTGACGCTTCGATGGCTCTTGGTTATGTTGCTCCATTATCTTACTAACTTCATCTAGCGGAAGGAATGTAAAGAGTTTCAACAGGTTCTCGACGTCGGCATCTGGCCGTCGCATGAAGTAACCATACAAGTCGAATGTGCTCGTCATAAACTGGTCAAGCCAGACGGCGTTGCCGGAGCTCTTGCCGAACTTGGCACCGGATGAATCAGTGAGAAGAGGTACGGTAAACCCGATAGGCGTATTTGATAGATCGTCGGGGAGCTTCTGGGCCGGATCGGGTTCGGTATCTCGCAGGAACTTAATAGACTCGACGCCGGAGATGATGTTTCCGTATTGATCGGACCCGCCGATCTGCATGCGAACGCCCAATTTACGAAACATATGCCACCAGTCCCAGGCTTGCATTAAGGGGTACACGAACTCGTCGAGCGACATACCGTCTCCCCTTTCCATCTTGCGCTTTACGGTCTCGCGCGACAGCATGGGTCCCAGGCGCATTCCCTTGAACAGTCGGGAGACAACCTCGATGAACGGGAGGCTGGCGTACCACTGGGAATTGTTGAGTATATCGCGATTCCATATCCTAGGCTCCTTCTCGTACCCAAACCGTTTCCCTTGCGCCTCAACATTAAGCCATATCCGTTTTAGTTGGTAGTGTATTTTGGTGATGTTCAT
The DNA here is from genome assembly GCA_022495205.1 of Hypoxylon sp. FL1150. Taxonomy (NCBI): domain Eukaryota; kingdom Fungi; phylum Ascomycota; class Sordariomycetes; order Xylariales; family Hypoxylaceae; genus Hypoxylon; species Hypoxylon sp. FL1150. The sequence continues at coordinate 107,841 of MU376203.1, read as the reverse complement.
AGTCATATCGGAGTTTTTCATAGGTTCGCGACTTCGTAAACGATCGGTAGGATCACCCACCCTGGCCGTGGCGCCGCCGACCACGGTGATAGCCCGGTAGCCATTTATATACATCCAGAACAGAGGCATCAGAGGTAGTAAGTGGCCGACATGGAGAGAGGGTGCGGTGGGATCAATTCCGACGTATGCGCCTATCCTCTTTCGTATCATAAGCTCTCTAATCTGGTCTTCCCTGCCGGCAAGATCTTTGACATAACCACGGTCCTTGAGAGTATCCCAGAGATGCGGTATCTTTCCCTCATCGATTCGCTTTGCCCTCTCGTCCCATTTCAACTGTGCCTCCTTCTGCTTACTCAGCCATGATGTGGAAATAGATCGAGGATGGTGATCTCTCGCGGCAATGGATCGGAGGAGACCTCTTCGACAGAGAGTGGATGGCGCACAGTAGGCGCCAGAGAAGGAGGTTCGGGGCAACATGTTCGTTTGCGACGATGCGCTCGGCGGTATAGAAGGAGGAATTGAGGAAGGGAGTACGAGGGAATCCTCCCTAATTATGTAAGTATTAAAACATATGTATCAAACGATCGTGAAGAGCCAAGCCTGGAAGTTCTAGAAGTTATTCCCTCTCGTGATATTACAAGTTCAGCTTCACCAAAGCTCACATTTTCAGAATGCATCTGAAAATTCGAAGAATTCGGTCGACCCCCAAGCTCCAAAATTTTAGTGGATCTACTGCCCCACGTACATGTAGGTAGCCCTTCACATAGGTACCTAGGGTACCTAGAACGTAGGACGTAGACGGTACCTAGGTACATATGCACTTACTAGGCTCATTACATAATGCATCTACTCAAGACTTCATCCGGCAGAAAGCCGGCCAATGAGAAGCGACTTATTTCTTCGGTCCCTCGGCAATGGGTTCAATCGTATTGGAATTTCGAACTTCTTCGGGTCTCTCTTAGTTCGAATGCATCATCGCCGGCGTCCCAACCCCTAAATCAATTCGCCTCCAACTCCGTCGACAGTTCAATCGAAGGGGTAAGCGATCATCCCCAAAAAAGGCATTGGACCATATCGCCCGCAATGGCTTCAATCATCCGCCCGACGCTGCTCCGGCAGACTGCTCTCGCCGCTTCGACCCGGCAGGCCACGACAACCGCTTTCTCGAGACAGGTCTTCCGGCCCGCCGTTACGAAGGATGTCGCCTATGTTGCCGCTTTCCACGCTTCTAGCAGGAGAAATCTACTTCCCCCGGGACCACGTATGTAGAGTGTCGCCCGCATTGCCAATTTTTGGCGCATGTGAAATTGTTACTAACGAGATATTTGCAGAGGTGATTAAGGGAACTGGTATGCGAACTTTTATTACTTGGAAACTCAAATAATGAGTGGTGGGCAAGGATATTCTCAACACCTCAGACGGAAGACGGGACGAGCGGACGAATGAAATTGGAGAGGTACAGGAGATTGGCAACATGCTAACCTTATATCTCCCAACTCTAGTCAACGACCCAGCCCCCGTGCCTGACCCGAGCCCGACTCACGGCTCGTACCACTGGACATTTGAGCGCCTGGTCGCCGTCGGCCTCATCCCGCTTACCCTCGCACCTTTTGCCGGTACCTCGCTGAACCCGGGCCTCGACGCCATCCTGTGCTCACTGCTACTCGTGCACTCGCACGTGGGCTTCCAGTCCGTGCTCATCGACTACATCCCCAACAGCCGGTACCCCAGGGCGCGCAAGGCAGCCATGTGGCTGCTCAGAGCTGCCACCGCTCTCGCTGGTGTGGGGCTCTACGAGTTCGAGACTAACGACGTCGGTCTGACCGAGGCCGTCAGGCGCATCTGGAAGGCTCAAGCCTAAGCCCACACGCCCTGAGGATGAAGTATACGAAGCTGGCACTGGCCGACTCGAATAGACAGGCATCGACGAGCAATACAAGGTGATGATCAGGGCCGTGGAAGATAGAAGGGCGCCCTAATCATGGGAGCGAGGAGTATGATATGATGTGTGAAGCTATCACGTGGCATAATTGCCATGAAGAATATTCCTTTGTACGAGATGAAGGCTTATGCGTAGGAAGAATCAGAGATGAAAGTCGTAAGCAGGCAAGACTAACTGCTCACCCGTGTATCCAGTAGAAACCAGTATATAACCCTTTTGGTCATCCAACGTAGATCTACGTGATATATTCATTCATTCGGCAGTGAACTTCCAATAGCCTCTAGTTCCTACACCCCAGACTTGTGATCAAACTTTCACTTGAGAAACCAGACATTGCGGAATCCACAATCCGATCAGTATAGATGCCAGAATGTTCCACAGGGATTTGATGAGACTTATTGCCCTCACTTTCAACCAATTAGCAGAGACATGTCGATGAACGCTCCTACACATTGCAATCTCAACATGTATATTGCGCCACAATGAGACACGATCCCTAAGCCGTGGTAATGGAACGGCATTACACAGAGATAATCGACGTATGTACAGTACCCGAGGTGAGTAGCTCCAAAGTTATAAAACCACATAATACAGAATACTAGAGACTCGCACCCACGGAGTTTTAAAACCAGACTTTGCAATGGCTTCTTCTCGTGGGTAGAGTCGATCCAACCCAAGATTTAAAGCTGATATACAAGTTGTAATATAATTCTGTGCATATAAAGCACCTTATAACTTGCTTTCCCCAGCCTGCGGAATCCTAACAACGACCTTCCCCCACGTCTCCCTACCCCCCAACGCCAATAGCGCATCCGGGATGCTCTCAAGCCCCACGAACTCCTTATCCGAAAACACTGTGCCCTTGAACTTGCCCTGCTCTATTAGTCTCCCGATCCCCTCCCACACGACGGGAATCGTCTGCGTCTCGAACTTCGCGTACGCGCCCCAATGTATACCAACCAGACTAATATTCTTCAGCAGCACCTTATTCATCGCCACCTTCTCGATCTTGCCCGCCGCGAAACCGACCACCAAAATCCGCCCGTTCCACGCCACGCACTTGGTGCTCTTGTCCACGAGCCCCACCGGGTCGTACACAATGTCCACGCCGCGCCCGCGCGTCAGCTTCTTGACCTGGTCGGGCCAGCCCGCGTCGCGGTAGTCCACCACGTGGTCGGCGCCGAACTGCCTCGCCACCTCCAGCTTCCGCGGCGTCCCCGCCGTCGCGATCACCGTCGCCCCGAACGCCTTGGCGACCTGCACGGCGGCCAGGCCGACGCCGCCCGCCGCCGCGTGCACGAGCACCCAGTCGCCGGCCTTGACGCCGGCGCGCAGGACCAGCGCGCCGTAGCTGGTGGGGGCCGTGACGAAGAGGCCCGCCGCGTCCGTGAACGACCACCCCCGGGGCACGTGCAGCAGCTCGTGCTCGGCGGCGCAGACCCGGGAGGCGTAGGCGCCCTGGCTGGCGCCGAAGACGCGGCTGCCGACGGGGAACTTGGGGTTGGACTTAGGGTCTGAGGGGGTCGCGAGGACGACACCCGAGAACTCGGCGCCCGAGACCCATGGGAATGCTTTGGATTTCTGTTAGTGGCGGTTCACCGGCGGTTGTAGGCACTAGGGGACATACGAGGTTGATGTTGGTATTTCCCCTGAATCTGCAAGATATCGAAGAAGTTGGTTGCGGCGGCGTGTACCTCGATGAGGTACTGATTTGGCTTCGGCTTCGGGTCGGGAAGCTCTGTTACTTTGAGATCTTTCGGCCCCTGGACTGATGTTAATACCTGGCAGCTGGACCATCAAAGGCGTTCTTCCTCTATATATAAGAGAGACAACTGATGCTTTCTGGGTAAGATCTCACCTTGACATATTCGCTAACTTGGATTCCTCTCATTATGTCTACACGGTCTATCAAAAGATTACAGAAACGAAGCAATTGGTTTATACTCAATACGGCGACTCTACCAATTCTACGCAAAAAATTGATGTTAATCAATGGGTGAGATTGAATGGCTGAGCTGGAACATTGAACGGCAACTTGCCCATGGGGAACCTCGGCACGAGAATGATTGGTCACATTGCCATCTGTAGCTGATGAGATCAACTTGCAAGGGAGGGACACAGGGGTTGCTTGGCGAGGGGCGGGGGAGATCTTTCAATGGGTCCTTTGTTCGATGTGGATCCTTTGTTCGATGTGCACGATATGCACGATATGCACGATGTGCACTGGTCCCAGTATTCTGCCGCTCCACCCCGCCTACCGCCCTCTGGTTCCCTCCCTTGCGGAGTTATCTCGAAATTCTTTTTCCTCAGCTCTCTTTGGTAAGCAATACCTAACCCGCAACTCAGCGATACTCGGGTTATTCTGTTCGCTAACTCGTATGATAGCCTTTTGGCTTAGATCGAGTGTAGTATCTGTTCTTTTCAGTCTAATCTCTGGAAGAGTTCTACTCGAACTCAATCTCCGATTAATCCTATTTTTGCGTCGAGGGTGCGCATCCTCCGTCATGCACAACCGTGTCCTTGGTATTACACTGCTTCCAAGTGACGCGAAGTTTTCGTGTCTTTCATCAGTCACTATCTCTGGCTTGTCCAGGGTTGCGTGGAGAGGCTAGCCACGAATAAGAATTGAACCTGAATAATGCATTTGTTCCGTCTCCTCAATAATTCCTACTAGCTTTGACATTCCAGCAGGCGAAATCGGAGAGGAAGCTGCTAATTTTCTATATTTACATGTCGATAATATTCTTATCATAGAATAATGGGACATAGTTATACGAGATTCGAGATATGTCTTCTTACATTAATAGGTAATATTTGCCATAGTTCTAAAATTCATGCATCCTCGAGGGCACCGTATGTTAAGGCCGGATTCCGATTGCGTCGGAGTACCTGCGGCTTTGTCTGGAGTCACTGGCAGCTCATAAAGCTCAGAAGGCTGTGGATGCCAATAGAAGCAGTGAAGTTGAGCTCGCTAACGTCACTAGACTAAACGAGGGGCAACCCGCAAGGCTGACAGGCTTATGGATTATTTGTGCTATCAGCAGGTACATAACTTATCATCATATGTACATTAGACATAAGCCCGTAATCATACATATGCACGATCGTGATGCCTCCGCCCTGTAACGAAATAGGGACAGATGTTAGTTACTTTCTCTTGTGATGTTGATGACTTATAATCCTTGAATCGATTGGGAATGCCCAAGATAGACACCACTACTCGATCGTAGGTAATTCTTGTGTGAACATATCGGTAGTGTTACTAGTAATCGCAAGTATCTTTCCGGGGCTTATCTGGTATCTTTCGGTAATCAGATTACAAGGAAGCTGCCCCACGCTGACGGTCCTAATAATAACGGTACATCAGTACTTGCAGATGGGGCCCTTCACCATCGATTAAGCAGCCAACATATTCCCATCACCAATCATACTTCGCCCGATCCAAACCACGGCCGCCTCCATCGACCCGCCAGGCTTCTCGTTGCGAACCACTTTCTTCCCTTTGCACTTGCAGTATTTAATCTCCTATTATTCCCCATCATCACCATAGGAATAGATTGCTAGATTGTTTCTACCATCCACTCGAACAGCTCAATTGACGTCAATCCCGAAAATGGCCGACTCAACCGAGGGTACCTCTGACCCTCAAGTCACCTTCAAGGTGAAGACCTCAGGTGACAGGCAGCACACTATCACCATGACCGAGACTGCTACCGTATCCGACTTGAAGAACAAGTTGTCCGGTGCCGACTTCGAGGATATCCCCATCGAGCGACAACGCCTCATCTATTCCGGTCGAGTTATGAAGAACGAAGAGCCCTTGAGCACGTACAAGATCAAGAATGGCAACACCGTCCATCTCGTCAAGAGCGCAGCCAGTAACCCGAAGCCTGCACCTGCCTCGTCCTCCGCCTCTTCTACACCGGCCATCCCTCAGATTCCTACCAACATGGCAGCTGGTACAGCGAACAACCCTTTGGCTGGCCTTACTGGAGCTCGATATGCAGGTCTTACGAATCTCCCGTCCGCCGACATGTTTGGACCGGATGGAGGAGTAAGTACATATTTCGTGCCTATGTCGGCCCTTCCCAATATGTACCTACATTTGTACTTACATTTGCATTTGTAAAATCTGGGCTAATCTTTTTCTTTGTAGATGGTCGGCTCCATGATGGACGAGGACCAACTCGCCAACATGCTCAACAACCCGAATGTTGCTCAGCAAATGAACGAGATGATGAACAACGACACCTTCATCGACATGATGATTAATTCGAACCCCATGCTTCGGAACAATCCTAATGCGCGAGAAATAGTTCGATCGCCATTGTTTCGTCACATGATGACAAACCCCGAGGCCCTACGAAGCGCCGCGCGACTACAGCGAGCGATGGGTGGCCGCCAGGCCTCCCAAAACGCATTCCCTATGCCTGGAGTTACTGATAACACGCCCGGCGGGGATGCCGCTCCTGCCAGCAGTTCTTCGGGCAACGATACTGCCAGTGCCAACCAGGCTGGCGCACCGCCGAACCCATTCGATCCAGCTCTATGGGGTAACATCCAACTTCCTGGCAGTGCCGGTGGTGCCGGTGGTAATGCTGCCGCCAACCCGTTTGGTGCATTCTTCAACCCGTTCTCGATGGGTCAACCGGGACAAGGAGCTGCTGCAGCTTCAGGTGCGCCTCCGGCGACTGGCGGCGCACAAACGGAGGGAAGCAACGCTACTGCTACCCCAGGCCAAGGTCAAGGGGCTACTTCGCCGAATGCCGCAGGTCAACCTCCGAATCCGTTTGCTAGTCTCTTTGGAGGTAACCCCTTTGGTGGTCTAGGAGGGGCTGGAGCTGGAGCTGGAGCAGGGACGGGCGCGGGAGCAGGAGCGAACCCTGGTGCTAACCTCTTCGGCGGTATGCCTCCTATGTCACCCGAAGCCCTACAACAGATGGTTCAAATGCTTGGCATGAACTCGCCGTCAGGTTCACCGGCTCCTCCCCCGGATAACCGACCCCCGGAAGAGCGCTACGCGGAGCAGCTACGCCAGCTCAACGACATGGGCTTCTACGACTTCGACAGAAACGTCGCGGCCCTACGACGAAGCGGCGGAAGTGTACAAGGTGCCGTCGAGCACCTCCTAAGCTCGTAATTAGGGATAAGCAAGGCGATTAAGTACGGCGGTCGGGAAAGCTTTTTTTTTACTTTTTCTACACATAGTTCACGGCGTCTGTGTAAAGTGTTATCGCCCTAGTAATTTGGGGTAGGACCTAGGAAACATGCTTCACAGAGAAGCGCGCGTGTGGTTTGCGAGAGCAAAGAAACACAGAAGGGAGGTAGTTATTAGTAACCGCGTTTTTTAGCGGCGGAAGAGAAGAGAAGAGACGACCCCAACGAACTGAATGAATATGCCTTATATTTAGTCCTCCCCTTGTCCTCAAGTGATGATTACCTATCTATCTGGGATCTTGTTCGCACGTGGATTAACGGCTGGTGGAGCGTTTGCGTTTGATAGCGAGCGTTTACAATAGGAAGAGGCAATTAACTCGCGGTTCTTTTACTTTTCCTTCCTCCGATTATGGTAGAAGCATTCTCTTTTGCATGCTTGCTGAAGATTCCTTAACACTAACCAACTTAGAGGTGTCATAAAACAATGGTCCGCATTCTTAAACCTGGTCGTCCATCATTAATATTAGTACCCGTCCATACAAAACCCTTAACATCCTGCGATTTAATGGTTGTAAATGCAACTTGTTGAATCTTCTCTAGCTGATAACTAGTAGAGCTCTGGGTATTTACCAGTGACGCTAAATGTTTAATACTCCAAGTCAACCCAACAAACAAGGAAGTGAAGCAGCCCACTCGTATTTTGCCAGTTTACCTACCTACCTATGCCTATAACCTTGCCCTTACTCAAATCATTGTAAGACCCAGCCCAGACTCGTTCCGACCATGGTTTAACTTTTTGTAGCTTAGCTTTTTTTTTGGTCTGCTAATGTCTCATGTCGTATTCTCGGTTAATAGATTTTATCTTCAGAGTTGCCTACCGATATTAATTATGCTCCAAATGTTTCAAGTGCCACGAGATGTATTATCGAGATTGTATTGACTAAGATCTCCCGCTTGTAGAAGCTCGGAGATCATTACACTACCTACCTCCATCTGTCTTTCGAAGGTGTCGGTATTGCTTAGAGCCCAGAGTATTAACCAGAGGGTATGTTGCCATCTTAGGCATAGTAGGTTGGATGTATTGCCCATCATCCAATAGACCGGCAGCGGTCAAGGATAATCTTCAACATTATCATGATTTTTCAAATGTGAGGAGCGTTCGTTCGATATTTGCGACTCGACTCTTGGATCAAAACAGGTTGGATCGTGAATGTGACCGACGTCTAGGAGTGTCAGCTAAATTCTACACCCATTTTCAAACCTACTAGACTGCTCAACATCAGAGTAATTGGAGGCAACAAACCGACAAGCGTGGCACCTACAACGCGTCACTTAGTCTCGAGTACGGCTGGTTGACGTCGCGTAGTTAGCTCAGGGGACGGGGCCTTGACACATCTAACTGTCAGTCAAACACTTAGGTCGTTTTCTAGTTAGACGGCTGTTTGTCCCGTGAGGTGAGCTGTGAGGCATGGATCGGCGAACTCTGATCCCTACCTACCTCGTAACTCCTTGATTTAGTAATAGCAACCCCCTTATACATGATTTCCTTCCCGAATACCGAAATCGAAAGACCGACTGTATCCCAGCCCCTGGAGCTCAAATTATCTGTTTCCATAGACTCGGTAAATTGTAGCCGTAGATCGAGGAGAAGATGAAGGTGTTTGAAACGTAGCAAGATTGATGTTTGAGGGGGAAGTGTCTAAAGGACAAGCTGCATCGGTCATGACTCCTAATTTCCGCCACAAACTATATTAACATGCCCCATATAGCCCCAGGACAGACAGCAAACTACTTGATTACTTGCAGACGACAACAAAACCATGGAAAATCCCTTGTAGCGCTCTGCAGGAAGATCCGCGAAAGGCAAGCAGTTCGGCGAAATCATACGAACGTTAGATGAAAAGCCGCAATGGTTCTTATTATAGGCATCCTAGTACATGTCTGTTGTGCTCCTAATAGAGGTATTTCTTCCGATAACTGTCCACGCGATGCGATGATTTGTCAGTGGCAGGCATTGTGCGCCGTATCGTCCGGGTCTGTAGGTAGCTAGGGAGGAACAGGCGGGCGGTGTAGTACGCGAATGAACTTGAATATTGGACGACGGTACCGATTATGGAGAAAGCGGCCGAGCCCCAGGGGACCGAGGAACTCCTTTCGCGGTCCTTAAGAGCTGTAAGGAACTTTTCTTCGACGTCTCGGTGGGTATGGTAAGAATTGCTTCTCTTGGAGATATACGGGTCGGGCGAGGGACTACGTGGCTTGGACAAGTCGTCGAAGGCAATAGCCAGCTAGGCCGTTGGCAAGGATGGCAAGGACTATAATTATTCTCGTACCGTAATAGCTCTTGGACGTTTCTACCATTTCACGACGTTGCCAACTAGATTGCGCGATCTAACAGCAGGAGTAAAAGTTGAACACTTACCGCCGGCAGCTCCAGGTGGCGCAATAAGGAGACCCTCCCCAAGCTCTCGGATTAGGCAATATTAAGATATCCCGCTTCCGTAGATTTTCCATCAATGGTGTTAGCAGACGCATGACTTGGCGAAGACGATACTGAAGAGGGACAACGCGAAGTGGCCCGATGGATCCTTTTTCGTTGCTGCATATCTCATGCCTGTCGTTTTTATTCCCTTCACTAACGTCGTTGGGCATCGAGCAGGGCCTATCTCTGCGGATAAAATATGAACCAAGTTTTCACAATGCAAGGGAGAGGGTCGCGTGTAAACCCTCGTTTTAGGTAGATATGGTTATCCACGTGCTGAAGTAAACTGATAAAGTCGATCTTTTAACTATTTAAAAAGAGTTCGATCGCGTCTGTGCCTGAGATGACGGACGCCCTTGACGTACGTGTTGTCGCTGTCGTTTGTCGTCACCGACGGCTCCGTTCCTGTCAAGCGCAATGACCAGCATGTCACCGCTTGCGGAGCTCGCCTCTTCTCACACCGCCGTGTTCCGTTTACTGTGCGGTAGGTAAATAGTGGTTCTTGCCGGATCATGATGTCGTCGGAAGGACTCGGCGGGCTGAGACTACGGTCCCTTGATGGCTGACCTGACGATCGCTACAACTCCGATGTCACTCAGGGCCCGCCTCACTGTCGCCTCACTAACCAGCCCTCCCCTCTCAGTTAGATTTAAGAGTCGTCGCCCGCTAGCACGCAGATCGGCATCAACCACAATCACATCTTGTATAATATGCAATACTAGGTATGTACCTAACTCTATACACACATACATACGACATACACATCTCACGCAGCTGGAGAGAAGACGTCGAGGGCGCATGATGGTCGCCTCTGTCGGGACTTGGTAGGGATGCATGCGGCGTATGCTTATCGGGGTGAGCGGATGTCGCGATAGCATCATGTCTCCTCCCCAGTCTATCCTGCCTCACTTCCAACGTCCTTTTTTCTCTCTTCCTTCTTATTCGGTTCGTATGCGAAATTACTTACAATAAGCGGTTCTGGACCCGCCCATGCGGCGTGACGCGAGGCAAGAGGTAGTAATACTTCGTACAACCAGCCTATATCTGGAAGCTCGGCAAATCGATGGCTGCCACTGGCGGCCGAGAAAGCGTCTAAGGTATGGAGAATCGACTAACTCCGTATCTCCTCACGTTTCCATGGGTGCCGTGCACGGGGGATTCCCATACTACATACCAAGAGATGTGATAGGGGCGTATACCAGCAGACCAGTAACGATGGGACGCTGTCACCAACTGTCACTAGCATGGCCATACTTCGCTGTGGTATTCGACCCAACAGCCAAGCAGCAAGCTGCCAAGTCAGCTCTTCTTCCCGCCAACCAATCACCATCTTCACATTTCCTATGTGGAGGCTCAACAGAAGACGGCTAGGCCCAAATAGTCATCCAATCCATTGCGCGGGTTAGCGCGTGGGCTTTCCATTCGTAGCTCATGATCATCATCTGTGGCGTTCCCCCGCCTATGGAAATTTCATTCGAGGAAAGAAATCCGTCGAATCTTACCAGACTTGCACCTGTTAATCGGATGACGATCTCGCTATTAATAAGTAATAAATACTGACATAAAAATGAGTCGAACTTGGCACCGCTTTTGAGGGGCATCTGCGCCCTCCAAAGACCTACCGTATGGAGAAATAGGGGCAACGGCGTAGCCACGAGCCACCAACAACTCAAGGCCGAATTGGGGAAGACATAAATAATGAATATACTCGAGACTGCTTGGATGAAGCCTGCATCAAATCGCTTTCGAATGATAGGTTGATACCCTGGCATAAGTTAGGTATCTAGCTCGCGCTGAACTGCAATGCTACGGCACCATGCAAGAGCGAGGAGAGGGTCCATCACCAACCAGGTATATTTGCGTATAAAGGAAAACTCTTCGGGTATTAGTAGCCTAGCTCGAGGCGCCATATTACCACGGGAGAGAGGCCTGACGATGTCGATCACATTAGCCAGGCAGGCCAGGTTCAAACTTGTCGGCCTCACCTCCTCAACCCAAAGACAAGTAAAGTGATGCGAGTTTTGTCTGGGCAAGATATCCTAATCTTACCTAAGTAGGTAAGCTATGTCATATAGAGGTAGTCACGTATATCCGCATTATTCTCACTCGTCGGTGAGATCGGCTCGTTCGATCAGTAGCGGGGGTTAAATGCTCAGCTAAGTAACATAGCTTGAATCGACTTCTTTAAAATGACCTGTCACATTTTATTCCTTCTGGAACAAGGCAGTTCACGGTTAGCGTTGCTCTGAGACGTCCCAGTGTTCTGGAAATAGAGCTAAGGAATGCCAAGAAGGTTCGGATCTCTCTCGCCGAAAGGCTGGTGATGGGCCTACGTATGCGTGCTCGCCTACGATCCTGCGAGCGTCTACCTGTGGGGGTCCAGAAGAATCGTATGCATCAAGTTTTCTTTTCACTATTTTTATAGCTGTCCCTCGCTCCCCCCTTCATTACATTTTCAGCAAGGTTGGCGTTGCTTTGGAGCTCCTCGTGGGAAATGACTTTGTTACGGGAGGGGTGAGAAGCAGTATTCATGTGATGCTGTCTAGCTAATTAAACAAGCAGGCGTCCATCTTCATTCACATGAGAAAACTTGAACTCCTATAGGTACTTGGAGTATTTACTGCTGGTTCCGGCAAGCAAGTTTATTCATATTGCCTATGCGGTCGGGAAGACCCGTGTGAGCGCTTAGATTCCGCGTATCGGCCGAGCCGAGTTGGCTTCTACATAGTATGTACCCCAGACGCGTCATTTCGAGCAGAGGTACAGGATAGGCTCTTGATTGAATTCGCCTAAACCAGTCCAAGGCCTGCAGAGGCATCACCAATCAAAATAGACATAATCTCACGAACCGAGACAGGGGATGAAATGTTCAGGGTTATTCCTTGACGGACTATAAACTAGTCCAACTCACATATGGACCCTTAACCCATCACCCATCCGACCGGCCGACTACTATGTAGGCCACAAGGAGTGGGGGCGTCCTTCTCGAAGCCTTCGACACTATGAGTATCTTGCATCCCAGAACCAGGGCGCGCCAGGTTAGCATCAGGATTAGATATTGGAAATCACCCTGAATAGGCAAGTTGGAGCTGCTGCGTCTCACTGTCACATCTAAAAAAAAAGTCTCCATCGTGTTCCTTCAAAGTGTCGTTACCAGGTCCAGGTTTGTCTTGATGTGTTTCCTACATTGGTCAACCGATCTTTGCCTCTCGTATATCTGAGACATTAGAGGACCGTATTGAATAGAAGTCTGACCGACTCGTAGTTCCATAAATGATGAACTACTACGGCGATTCATTTCCACCATGCTGCACACTCCATTAAGCATCACAAATGAGATGGTTAGGAGGCTGAACCACTGAGCCAGAGCCGCGACACATGGCATCCCAGTTTTCATCCATGGCGCCTTGTTCTACTAGTCCTAGTCGGGGAATTACACTCCTTAGATCTCCTGCCCCAGTTGGAGACCCCTAAGTCAATCGATGACGTTCAAAGCAAAGTTGCTTCGGCTTCATCTCCGCAAATAAAGAATCGAAAAGCAGAATGATCCCTTTTCCCACTCCGGGGGGCTCCTCGATTTTAGATTATGTACTTTCGGTCAACTCTTCATATTTAGTTGTGTGCTTGGGATGACCATATTAGTAGCACACTTGCCTGGAACAGGGTTGGAGGAGATTTCTCCGGCATCCCGGTCCGCCTCTGTTCATCAGTTCTCGTTGACTGACGATACGGAGATGGACCTCTTGCGAAACAATGCAGCATCGGGCTTGGTATACTACGTACCTCCTCTATCAACTGCATCCTCGTACGTCTTGGCAACCGCATGGCCTTCCAAGCTTCTTACAACATTTTCCCTTCTGCATATGTCAAGTGACTTCTCTACCTCGGTACTTCAACGATCCTCATCAAGGGCCTCGCCTAAACGTTACATACTACGTTGTAGAAACGCTATCTGTTACCATCCCGCGCTCATAGGTTCATCATAGCCCCCCGACCCAAGGTAGCCTGGCTGATTGGGCGGAATTTTTTCCTTCGAAACTGGACGACTCAACAGCAGGCCAGCAAAAAGGAAAACGTGAAAAATATTTCGATAAGCGGATTCCGGCTCGCAAGAGATGGGCTAGCCCATGAGGCCCGAATCTGAAGTCGTGGCACTTTTCTACCGTAGTGACCGATACACTTTGCATCCTTAGAGAGGCCATGATCGGCCGCCTTCCGCCAAGGAGAAGCCACCGCGTTTGCTGCTTGCTTGCGTGTTCCGTACGCTGTACGTACAGGATATGCAGAAGCGTCTGCTTTTCTACTTTGATAGTACTTTAGTGCCCATTCCCGTCCCATCATGTCGTTGACAACGGTATTTCCGATATCCACCAGCTACCAGAATAAACCCCCATTGGCCCATCGTCAGCTCAACGACGAAGAGCAGCCACATGTTGCTGCTGTTCCCCCCTTGGAGAGGCAGGTAGTCAAAGCCGGGAACGGCCTTATTACTGTGCTTTGCGCCGTTGTTATTAGCTTAGCTGGACGAGCTAACCCCTTCCCCACGCGCGACACGTCCGGCCCATATCTTTTTTCCTTTCCCCCTTATAGGATTTGCGTGCCCAATATTACGTACTTACCGAGTCGTTTTAAGCCCGTCCGCTCTCCTCACGGTCTCTCATGAGCTGGTCCAAAAACCTGACAGCCCAATCCCGCTCCGTCCTCCCATCCCGGGAACCCTGCTTGCCAGCCTGGCGAATGTTTACTACTTACTGCCTTGCGCCCTCCTCCCGTCTCTGGGAGCTGGCCATAGAGAGGCCCATGTATCTGTAATGATCCCCGTCGCAATTATGTCATGCATGGATAGCTCGGGGAACGATCTCCGTGAGGAGGTCCAAAATACATATCTACTTAGACGGTTCCCGTTTGAGGCAAGAATTTTCGCCATGTTGCGCCCTGTTCTCCACCGCTCCCGCGCCCGGGAGATCATCAAACCTCCTAAGCTTATGTGCGAGATTGTCTCCTCGGGCTGTAACAGTGGCTCCTCGAAATAACGAATACACGCCCTGTAATACCTCATAAACACGTCGAGGACCACCCCCGTGTCTACACCGCAAACACTGTTTCAACATGTGCCACCTGGGTCCATCTTGTCTTCTTGGTTATATTTGGGCCTTCCGCTGTTATCCTTCGGTTCGAAACAGATCTGATCTTTCTGGCTTCCCTGAAAACGCCATCTCTACGTATCTAAAGTCACACTGCTGGGTTGCAAGCTGACTCAGCCGTTCCTTCATCGTCTTCTCTCTCTGCCGCCTGGTTCTCGCCTCCTGGCACAAGGCTAGCCGCACATAATGAGTTCTTCGTCGTCTCGAAGGCGGAAGACCGCCAGCACGTCGAGCGTCATGTTCACCAACGCCGTCTACTTCCCCAACTTCAAAATTTACAACGGCGCGACCCCTGGCATGATGAACTACAGCTGCATAAACCACGTGTACTACGCCTTCGCTAATGTGGCAGCGGACGGATCCGTGTTTGTAAGTTGCTTGCTTGCTTTTTTTTTCCCCTTTCCCTGCGCACGCATACGCGCACACACACCGCAGTTTCATCCTGTAGGATCAGGGAACGCTGATATTCGAGTTAAAAGCTAAGCGATGAGTGGGCAGATACCCAAGCCCCATGCGACGGGGTCCACGGTGGTCTTGGATCCCTAATGCACCTTAAACAGAAACACCCGCATCTGCGGGTGACCCTGTCGATTGGAGGCGGTACATCAAACGAGGCATTCCCGGTAGTTGCCTCCAACGCCATGCTGCGAGAAAACTTTGCGCGATCAGTGCGAGGTCTGGTGGAAGCGTCTGGCCTCGACGGTATCGATAGTACGAGGAAACCCACCTCCCCCCTTTTTTCTTTTGATTCTTACTCACCACCCTCCAACTCCAACCCTATTTTCGGATGTAATGAAGTAATAAAGAAACAAGAAAGCAACTAACGCTTTCTTAACTAGTCAGCTGGGAATATCCCGATGATGTCCAAAAAGGCGCCGACCTCGTAGCGCTCGTGGCCGCCGTGCGGGCCCAGCTGCCGGACGAGCAGTTCTTCATCACGGCGGCGCTGCCGGCCAAGCGCACGATCCTGCACAACGTCCCCATCGCGCAGCTGGCGGGCTACCTCGATTTTATCAACCTGGAAGCGTACGACTTCTATGGGGCCTGGACGGCCAAGAGCGGTCACCATGCGCAGCTGTACTCGATGAGCGGCAAGGACAAGGACAAGGACATGGACGATTCCTCCTCGACGACGTCCGGATCGTCGGGAGTCTCGTACCTCATTGCGCATGGCTGCCCCGCGCGCAAGATCCTGCTGGGGATTCCCCTGTATGGGCGGAGTTTTCTCGGCGTCGGCGGCCCGGGCCATCGTCACAAGGGTGTAGGGGGCGAAGAAGGCGCGTTTGAATACTGCGTGCTGCCGCGGAAGGGCGCCAAGGAGACGGTCGACAGGCGAATAGGGGCGGCGAGCTGCGTCGGGGGCGACGGCGGGTTCGTCACGTACGACAATCCGGAAACGGTCAAGATGAAGGCGGCGTACTGCAAGCAGAAGGGACTAGGCGTAAGTTTCTTCCTCCTTCCTTTCGTATACATCATTCCAAATGTCACTTGCCCCTTTTTCGATATCCGACTTGCCTACACATATACATACCTACATCTCTATACACATATGCCTATTCTATACCTATATAAACCCAGACCATATCTAACCATGGTTTACACCCGCGGCTACTGTATATGCCTATTCATTCGATCTCCTCTCCCTAACCTATAGAATCTAGGGACTCTTCTACTGGGCGGGACCAGCCGATTCGAGGGAGAAATCTCGGAGCCTGGTGGCAGCCGGGTTTCGAGCTCTGCATAGTTCGTGAATCACAAGATGATCTGTCATGCCATGTTAGGAGTTCTTCTGGTACCACCGAGACGCGCAACTAACTGATCGGAGTTTCGAGACGATTGATTACACTTGCATTTTCGTCTCGGCGTTTTAAAAACAGGCAAAATATTGTTAGTTTTCTTCGGTTACATTGTGCGAGTAGACGCTTGTCGCCCTCGCCTTATGACTTAAGAAAAGCAAAAGTCGACGGCTGTCAACAAGACGTCATATTTGGATTTTCCTGCATCACACCCCTTGGAGATAAACATACAATCTATAATCGCTACGGCGCTAGGATCAGGGAAAAGGTAGAGAGGCGCAAAAAAACCCTGATATCATACAGACCGGCAAGCGTCCTTGCTTTAGGTATGAATAGAGGAAGGGAGTCATGAGGCCAAGGTGATATAGACAAGGACAAGGGTATACAAAAAGGAAGTGGCATGTTACGGGGTTGGGGTATCAAGAGCAAAGGCCTGGAATCGTCATACGAGTATCATATCAATAAGCTGAGCTCATAAGAATTAGTCAAATCGAGAGTCGAGTTGACCTCAACTGCGCCTTTGGGCGGCCTTCTCGAGTTGGTGGAACATTAAAATGAACCTGGAAGTTAGAAGATGCAAGACACTGATTGGCTCGGCTAGTCCCGCTAATGTGGCACCATGCAAGGTGGAGAAAGGTAAGCCCGCACTGCAACACTTTCTACTTTCTGCAGCGGTTCATGGTTCATGGTTCATCGGTCATAACCACCTTAACAGCGAAACATTACCTAGGTACACCTAGTGCTCTTAATTATGCGCATAATGAGGGATTATACCGGTATAATGCAATGTATAATATATAATACCATTATACCCATAGTAAATGTATATAAATCTAATATAATATATTTATAATATAATTTAATTATAAATTTTTTATTATAATTAATTTTTTTTTTTAATTATTAATTTCATATATATTTTAATTATTTTAATAAATTATTAAGTAATTTAAATTTAATTTTTTATTTTTAATATTATTATTAATATCATTGTTATATTTTTTTTTATTTATAAATTTAAAAAGGCTTTTTTAAATAAATAAATTTATATTAAATTAATTTTTTTTTTAAATTAAATTATTCGTAGTTTTTTTTTTTAATAAATTATATATAATTTTTATTTAAAATATTTTACCGCAATAATTTAACTTAAATTAAATTACTAAAAAAATTAAGCAATTAAAATACTAATATAACTTAAAATAATTTCTTAGAAAAAATAATTAAAATATAAAAAAATTAAATTTATTAGTAAATATTTATAATATTAAATTTAATTATAAATTAAATATAAAATTATTAATATAAATAAAATTATTAAAATATATTTTTCAAAATTACTAAATATTAAAAATTAAAAAAATTAATCTATATTAAATTAATAATCCCGATATATATAAGGCCGTGTAATTTTATTTATTCCATTATACATATAACAAATTATTATACCGGTATAATGCATGTATTATACACATAATGTATTATACGCATAATAAAATTAAGAGCACTAGGTACACCTGGACACCAGGAAGCTCTTATCGATACACCCCGTGACACGTGATAGACATCTTTCAACACCCTTGATCCTAGCGCGTCATCGTCTCATCTCAGCTTCCGTTTAGAAAGTGACAGATTACAACTAGAAAGGTTCATGTCACCTACGAAAGCCTCGATGCAACGGCATAGAATAATATCGTGCCGCCTAAGATGAATGGCGTTGCCAACGAGCCGCCGTCTTTAGACGCAGGTTAGCTTTCCGCTCTTATCGAGATGCCACTTACAAGAAAAGGGGGCCCCCTTGGATAGACTACTATAGCTAACAAACAACCTTAGCTGACTATGACCCAATTCAGCACCTCAACCTCCTCTTCTCGCATCCTTCGACCGTATCCTCCATAGCCCACGTATCCTCGACCCTCCAATCCAAGCACAATGATCTATCCACCGAGATCTCCAGCCTGCAGACGGCCCAGGCCTACGGGCCCGACTCATCCCTCGAGCGCATGCAGTCGGCCCAGGCCGAGCTGGCGGGTCTCTTCAAGAAGATCGAGACGGTGCGGTCCCGCGCCATCCAGACCGAGCAGAACATCACCTCCATGACGGCTGATATCAAGCGGCTGGACGGCACCAAGCGGAACCTGACGCTGTCGATGACGGCCCTCAAACGCCTGCAGATGCTAACTACGGCGTACGAGCAATTGCGCGGTTTGGCCAAGACGAGACAGTACCGGGAGTGCGCAAGTTTGCTACAGGCCGTGCTGCAGCTAATGCGCCACTTCAATAGCTACAGGAGTATCGACCAGATCGCTACGCTTAGCCGCGGCGTCGGCGAGTTACAAAGGGAACTTCTCGAGCAAGTGTGCGAAGACTTCGAGATGGCCTTTGCCAAAGGGGAAGTCGGTGCAAGGAAGGCGACACTGGTCGAGGCCTGCGGTGTAATGGACGCCCTTGGAGACAATGCACGGGCCAGGCTGGTTACGTGGTACGTGAACACCGAACTAAGAGAATACCGCCAAGTCTTTCGGGGTAATGACGAGGCTGGAAGCTTGGATAATATCGGAAGACGGTACGCGTGGTTTAAAAGAATGGTGAAAGGTTACGAAGAGGAGCATTCCGCTATCTTTCCGCCGCATTGGAGGGTTGGCGAGACCCTTGCTATGGCTTTCTGTGACGGTACGAAAGACGACTACAAGGGCATCCTGGAGAGGAGCATGAGGAGGATAGATGGCGCCAAGATTGATGTCAATCTTCTACTAAGTTGCCTACAGGAGACCATGGATTTCGAGCAGACGCTTGAGCGGAGGTTCTCGAACGAGCCGAGAGCAAGTATCGATACGTTGAGCTCTGCCGACGAGAGGACACAGAGCTTCAATGGGTCGATATCCGTCGCATTCGAACCATATCTAAGCTTATGGGTAGAGTCACAAGACAAGGCATTGGCATCTATGATACCGAAATACAAAGCGCAACCTCTGTTACCGTCCGACGAGGAGTTCTCCCCGCAAGCTGTCATTAGCTCGGCTATCGAGCTTTTCCACTTCTACAAACTCACTTTATCCCAGTGCGCTAAGCTTTCCACGAGCGAACGATTACTAGACCTAGCTAAGATACTTGCTAAGTATCTTGACGAATATGCACAGCAGGTGCTGCTTGCTATCTTACAGCGACCCGCGCAGACAGGCGCGTCCCTTGAAGATGTCGTACTGGTGTTGAACACGGCCGACTTCTGGCATGCCAACACAGAACAGCTGGAGGAGAATATTAAGAAGCGCATCGATCACGACCTTGTCTCTAAGGTCGACTTATCGTCACAGGCCGACGCATTCTTGGGAGTCGCTAGTGCTGCCGTCATCGCTCTGGTTAATAAGGTAGAGGCTGATTGCGACGGTGCCTGGCGCGAGATGAAGAATACGAACTGGAGCAAGATGGAAAGCGTCGGTGACCAGAGCTCGTACGTTGGTGAACTGGTCAGTCACGTCGACACCAAGGCGCAGGAGGTCCTGGGCGTTGTCGTGAAACAGCAGTACGCGCGAGCGTTTGCCGATAAACTAGTTGAACACCTAGCCAACGCATACGTTCTTAACATTGTCCAATGCAGGCCCATCTCTGAAGTGGGCGCCGAGCAGATGTTGCTAGACAAATACGTCCTGACCAAAGCCCTCGAAACCCTTCTCTCGCACCACAACCCCTCATCGTCACCATCACAGCCGCACGTTCCGCCGACCTCCTTCGTCAAGCGCGTCAACGCGACCATGACGCGCATCGACCCGCTCCTCAAAACCCTCCAAGTACGCCCCAGCCCACCCGAGGGCTTGGTTCAGGCGTACCTGATCCACGTGGGCGACCGCTCCGACACCAACTTCCGCAAGATTCTCGATCTGAAGGGCATCCGCAAGCAGGACCAGGGCCACCTGATCGAGCTCTTCACCATCCACCGCGACGGTAGCAGCGGCGGTGGTAAATTGGTCGCCCAGAGCCCGTTGCTCACGCCTCTTATGAACGCCGCCGGACTCGGCGGCGTCGGCGTCGGCGTCAACAACCTGAATCTGAGCATCGACCGCTTGGCCGCCGGCCCCGGGGCCGCGCTGTCGACGGCGGCGCAGGGGGCTGCATCCCGCTTCGACGCGGCGAGTCTGGGCGAGAAGCTGCTTAATGCGGCGAGGGACGGAGTCGAGAGGATGGGCACGCCAGCTATGCACGAGGCAGGGCAGGCGCAGAGTGGTGTTGGGAACGGTGCGGGAGGGGCGCAGAACGCGGCGAGTATCAACGAGAATCTGAAGAATTTTGGCAAGTTCTTCCGGAGGGATATAGGTGGGCTCGGGGCGAGGTTCGGGAAGAGAGATGGGAGTGTGGATGAGCATCAGGGGGGGAGGTGAGGCGAGATAAGATATGAGAAGGGGTGAGAGGTTGGAAGGAAGAGGCTGGAGTGATGTGTGATATAAATGGATATACTACCTATGAAGCTTATTGTCATATGGGCGTTCTAGTAGTAATGAGTACCTTTGATGGACTGGATAACTCCATCCTAGGTACATTACGGGCGCCGCAAGTGACAGATTCCCTATACGGCTGCGATATCCATTCCCTCAAACTTTGAAGACCTTGTCACAATTTTCATTAGCTCTAGCTTGAATATCTGCATTCTCTTACCAGGTAGCCTCTCAGTCCAGGAACTCATTCATGAACGGAAAGTGCCCTGCGTCCGACATCATTGCCTGAACCTGCATGCTAACTAGCACTCGACGCTTCATCTCCGGCGGCGTCTTCACGATATCCGTGTTTAGGAACGCCCCGTGCGTGCTCCTGAACTCGTACTTCTTCAGTATGTCCCACATCTCCTGCATGATCCTCGGGGGCAGCGGCACCATATTCGGTATGCTCCACATGAACGCGTAGCTATTTCCCGCGCCGCGAGGCTCGACCCGCGCCTTGCCCACAGCGTCCCTCTCCCAGCTCCCCAGCCCGGCGGGCGTCGTGACCAGGGTGTCGGCGATGAGAAGCCGCCCGTCGTACAGCAGCACGCAGGAGCCCGGGAAGTGGCCGCCGAGCTGCAGCACCTTGATGCCGGACGGCTCGTCGTCGATCGGGAGATCCATCTCTCTCTGGTGGAAGACCTTGTGGTACTCGGACTGCTGCGTCCTCCAGTCCTTGTCTTCTTTCGTGATATACACGGGACAGTCGAAGGCGCGCGCCCACTCCACGTTCGTGGTGTAGTAGTGCGGGTGCGAGATGACGATGGCCTTTAAGCCGCCCAGGGCCCTGATCTTGTCGATCGTCTCGTCGTCGAGCAACGTGATGCAGTCCCACAGCACGTTGCCGCGCGGGTGCTTGACGAGGATGGCGCGCTGGCCGATGGCGACCTTGGGCTCCGTGGCGATGGATACGAACCTGTCGTCGCAGGGAAAGGGAGTGAATACGTTTTTGGCGTGGGACCGGATCTCGTCTAGTGTGGTGAAGGCCTGCCCCGTCGGCGGCGTGAACTGCCGCGGGTCGTCGCAGATGTGACATTCCGTCCGCTTCTGCCGGTCCGCCGTGGGGTACTGGGTTCCGCACGCCGTGCAGACTAGCCAGGATCCCGTTCTCTTCGGGTCGTAGGGATCTTCCTCAGTTGGCATGATGGACTTCCTAATCCAACGTTTAGAACCTCATGATTGTCACTTCATGGGCTTCATCTACTCACGTGTGTGGTTATTTCAATTTCCAAGCCCGCTGCGTGTAAATTTTCAGCTTCGTTGGTGACGTCTCTTTTATCACAATGAAGTATAGGCTTTGCGTTATATCCTTTTCATACACAATACATGAAGTTTAAGGTCTTCCTACGGTGACCTTTAAATGCCCTTGTCATTGTCATATAGAAGCTTCGCGGGGTGCATGAGTGGGGAGAGACGATGGAGAAGTGGGGGTGCAAATAACCTTGGAAGAGACCCGAGGTGTCCGGCGTGGTACGGTATCACAACTGTTGGAGTGAGTCTGGCATAACTTTTATATTAAGTAGGTACTCAAGTAATACAGTTATTATGCATGTAATCGATACGGGACGAATATACACGGCTTTGTTCCTGGTGTGGAAGTTGTAGCCGGTTATCGACGGTGAAGAAGGTGAGCTGGAGCTACGATAAATGCGGGGGGCTTCGACTTATACATGCCCACGTACCTTATGTATGCAGAGATGGCCTTATCTTTACTGAAGATTTTAAACCGAGACCCTGCATTCCAGATACATGATCCCAGCCCTATCCTCTTGTCCTCAGTCCTCAGCTTTCGCCTCTCTATATCTCTCAATGTTACCTCAGACCTGAGGCTTATTTCACTTTCTTTTAAATCTACGGTATATAGCAAGCGTTCGTTGATCGAAAATGGTTTTCTTCCTCGATTACATCCATCATAGGCGGGACTGGTAAGTGACTCGTCCCTATTTATAAGTTC
Source organism: Hypoxylon sp. FL1150 (assembly GCA_022495205.1). Lineage (NCBI taxonomy): Eukaryota > Fungi > Ascomycota > Sordariomycetes > Xylariales > Hypoxylaceae > Hypoxylon > Hypoxylon sp. FL1150. Next base: position 84,894 of record MU376203.1, on the reverse strand, counting down.
CCGATTTCGGCAATCTTAAAGTGAAACACGCATCTTACGGTGTGACAGCAAGTTCAAGCAGTATGAGCGCACGCAAAGGCTCCAGGCGCTGGCGCACTACCGCGTTCCCTTCTCCGCCCTGGACAAGGAGATCATCAGCAAGCCAATCGAGGAGCTAGTGCAGGATGTACACAAGGGCGCGGTAGACCCTACCGACCTGCTGCACACATACGGCAAGGTTGCGGTCAAGGCGCATGAGAAGACAAACTGTCTTACCGAGGTGATGATCTCAGAAGCCCACGAATGGGTCAAGGACGGATCTATAAACTTGAAAGGTCCGCTCGCCGGAATCCCGGTGAGCTTAAAGGACACCATCAACGTCGGCGGGTTTGACTCGACCGTCGGCTACAGCAGTTTCGTTGGCAATAAGCCGGCCCAGGATGGTGGCGCGGTTCGGTTACTCAAGGACGCCGGGGCGGTTCCTTACGTAAAGACAAACATGCCTATCACGCTCCTGAGTTTCGAGTCCACTAATGACGTCTGGGGCCGATGCACAAACCCGCATAATACCAAATACTCACCGGGAGGCTCAACCGGTGGTGAAGCAGCTCTGTTGGCGCTAGGTGGAAGGATTGGAGTCGGAAGTGATGTCGCCGGTAGTGTTCGAGCTCCCGCTCATTTCTCGGGTATCTACAGTCTGCGGTGTTCCACCGGACGATGGCCGAAAGCGGGGTTCGCAACCAGTATGCCCGGCCAAGAAGGCGTACCGAGTGTATACAGCCCGATGACTAGGACCTTGAACGACTTGACTTATTTTACACGTGCTGTCATTGGAATGCAGCCCTGGAAGTACGATCACTCTGTTCATCCTATACCTTGGAGATCCGAGATAGAGAAGGAGTACGCAGCGAAGAGCAAGCTCCGCGTGGGAGTAATGAGGACAGACGGCGTAGTCGACCCGGCCCCTGCATGTGTGCGGGCTCTAGAAAAGACGGAGGCTGCGTTGAAGGCGTCCGGCCACGAAATTGTCGAGATCGACCCGCCTTCCCCATACGAAGCACTTCAGATCGGTGCTCTACTACTCAACGCCGATGGATGTCAAATGTTCAAGTCATTTTTCCGAACTGGCGAGTGGAATGACCCGGGAGCATACCAGATGGAATTCCTTATGAAACTTCCGCGGCCGTTCAAGTATCTCTACTACCTGTGGGTCAAATACGTGCGAAAAGATGATGTGTGGGCTGGCCTGGTCAGGGATTGGCATGAGAAGAGCGCGTTCGAGCAGTGGAAGCTGGTTGCGCAGCGCGAGGCATACCGGGCCAAGTTCTTCGATTGGTGGAATAGTGTCGATGTCGACTTCCTGCTCACGCCCCCAAATGCGACACCTGCAGTGCCTCATGATGGTATGAAAGAGGCTGTAAGTAGCTGTGGCTATACATTCCTCTTCAACATCGTAAGTGAATCCCTTAACATACCAATGACCGAACGATACTGACGTATACAGGTCGACTATACTTGCGGTATACTCCCGGTGACACACGTCGACAAGAATCTCGATAAGCTACCTCCTACATTTAACATCAAGAAGCTAAACGGAGTGGCCCAAGGCGCATACAAACTGTATGACGCTGAAGCGATGCATGGATTACCAGTTGCAGTTCAAATTGTCGGACGAAGACTTGAAGAAGAGAAGGTTCTTGCAATCATGAAGAGAGTGGAGGATGCTCTCGGTGACGAGAAGTACCAGTTGCTTGATATAGATTAATAAGCGCAGAGGCATGAGTTGTGGGTGATATATATTAAATGAAAAAAGCAGGTTGAAACATCTTCTAAACATAGGGAGATTAACACAATTAGAATGAGCAAGGAATATACTATTATATCTCCCCCGTTGCTAGGATCCATGGACCTGTTGGAGATGCTCCGATCTCGGCAGGGGGTTAAGCCGCGACCATCGGAGCCGGCACGGAGGACATCTATATAAATGAGGGCTCGTTTGTGTAGCTGAGTTAGCCAACATCAATAGTGAAAAAATCATTCCTTTACATTGCGGAAGATCTCTCTGGATATCACGCTTAAGCTTTTTGCAACTAATATCTTGTATACGCCCAACGTGGAAAATGGCGGAAGAAAAAAAAGACCACTGGTCCTCCGAGGTAAGTCGACATCGCTTACATGCGGCTAAGACGTATTGCTGATTATTACCGATCGCCTTAAGGCGTACCAGCATTCAGCTTCTTTTGTGCCGAAGCTGGCTACTAAAATTGTTCAATGGCTTGATCCTCAGAAGGACGATGTGATTTTAGATATTGGCTGCGGAGGTGAGACTGGCTCTCGCCCCTCGTCGCATATTTTCTATCAGTCAATTTAAGGATCATCAAACTGACAGGTGTAGATGGCGTGGTCAACATCCAGATGCAAGACATCCTGGCGCAGGGCAGCGGCAGCATCCACGGGACAGACGCCTCGCCAGCCATGATCGAGGCGGCGAAGCGAGAGGCTAAGAAGGCTGGCGCCTCGAAGTGCACGTTCGAAGGTAACACCGCCATTCCTGCCCCTTTCTTATGGAACCCCTCTACGAATTCATCAAGCGTAACAGAAAGATACTAAGATGAAACAGTCGTCGACGCCCTCGAGCTAGCCCGCACGCCATACCTGCAGAAGGGCCAATACACCAAGCTCTTCTCCAACGCGGCCCTGCACTGGATCCTCGGCGCCTGCAAGACCGACGTCCCGCGCCAAGCCGAGGTCTTCCGCGCGGCTCGCGACGCGCTCGCCCCCGGCGGCGTCTTCGCCTTCGAGATGGGCGGGCTCGGCAACGTCGCCGAGATCCGCGCCGCGCTGCTGTTAGCTATAGCGCGGCGGCTTCCGGGGGGCGTGGCCGACGCCGTCGGGGCCGACCCCTGGTTTTTTCCGGACGAGGCGTGGGCGACGCAGATGCTGGAGGAGACGGTCGGCGGCTGGAAGGTCGAGCGAGCGGAGCGCGAGTACAGGCCGACAAAGGCCGACGAGGGCGGGGTCGAGGGATGGGTTAGGCTGTTCGGGGCGCAGTTCCTCGAGGCGGTGCCGGAGGAGAGGGAGAGGGAGGAGTGCGTTAGGGAGGTGTGCGACGTGCTGGAGGTGGTGTGCCGGAACCCGAGCGGCGGGTTTCAGCTGGGGTATGTGAGGTTGAGGGTGCTGGCGAGGAAGGTATAAGTGGATTCCTGGCCGAAAAATTCATTTCTTGCGATGCATTATCTGGAAGCTCGTCTTATATGTCATAACTGGTATAGTAGACACGTTGATATGGATGGCTCTATGCTCCGATATAAAAAACCAACTTTTCACCTTTTCTACCCCCTAGCTCATCCATGCAACTCAAATTCCAGGCATATTATGCCCATGTATACATGTAGTAGTATGTCACAGACAGGGGAATACCTCTTTTCTTTGCACTTGTCGATGCCCTCTTGATAGATAGAAATGGTTCTACGTAGCATTAGGTACCCTAAGCCTTCTAAATGTGTTGCTACCGAAATGTGTGATGAATGGTTCAGGGGGTAAACTGCCCGCTTATCTACATAGCAGCGTTTAGCGGTTTACTTCACCGACTCTTTCACCTTTAAATGCATGCGGGGATCGCCCGCACGGTTTGCAAGGAAGCTTAACCTAGTGGGGAGGAGGAGTCGTCTATAATCGATAGCGGCCGATTGGGTACCTATCGATCTTTTTAGATCTTTGGAAAAACAACTTGGAACACCACGATCCACCTCGGGCTCACCGTAACTTTTGGTCTTCTTCGCAGGGGGCTTCAATAATAATTTAGTCTCGTGCTTAAGCCACTCGGAACACACGTTTACTGAGATATCATCAAATTTCCGGCCATGTCTGCCGACGACCAACAGTTTTTGGACCTTGTCAGTACCGAGTAGCTATTCGCAGTTTGGAGGGGAAGTGCATGCGGAGATAAGAGAGGCTAACAGAGACATGTGATAGCTTTCGTCCATACCCAACCACATTCGACGATACTCTGACGACGTCGCCGGATACGTCGATAAATATGTCGATAAGGCAGCCGATGAATTAAGAGATACGCTTGCGACGGCTCCGTGGGTGCCCGATTATATACGACCCAAGCTGCCAGAACGACCGCCGCCAGTCCAGATCGTACCGCTGAGCACATACGAAAAACTACAAGGTTGGATCTCCCGCCACAAGTTCCTTACCGGCATTGTAATTGTTGGTCTCGGCTATGCGACATACAGGACGGTACGGGCAGGCAAGCTGCTTCGTAAAACCCGTCGGGCGAAGCGGGCCCGTAATGGGGGACGCCTGGAGGTCGTGGTGGTGGCTGGATCGCCCATGCTACCGGTGACCAAGTCTTTGTCATTGGATATGGAGAGGAGAGGATTCATTGTCTTCATCGTCTGCAACACGATCGAAGACGAACTTGCCGTCCAGAGTCTCTCGCGTCCGGACATTAAGCCCTTGAGCATCGATATAACGGATGTAAGTGGACACGCCCTATGCAGTGCCGTACATCTCTTATCTAACATGATCAATCCTAGCCTCCCAATGCCGGCCAGTCTATTGAAAAGCTCGCCGCTTACCTCCAAGCACCGCATGCCGCGGTGCCGGGTGCGAAAGCACACTACCTAGCACTGAAGGCCATTATCCTCATCCCTTCTCTGAACTACCAAACTTCCCCCATAGCAACTATCCCGCCCTCCAGCTTTGCCGATCTCTTCAACACCCACCTCTTACATCCTATACTTACAATCCAGTCCTTCCTGCCACTACTTACGTCCAGGATAACACCCCACGGGGAAAAGGCCACACCCAAAGTTCTCGTCTTCACCCCGTCCATCATCTCCTCCATCAACCCGCCCTTCCACGCCCCCGAGGCAACCGTCTGCTCTGCGCTCTCCGCATTTACGGAAGTGCTGACCGCCGAGCTGCGGCCCCTCGCCATCCCCGTCACGTCGATCCAACTCGGCACCTTCGACTTCTCCGGGTTCACGCCGGTGCGCCTAGGTCCGGGCAACGGGCCCCCACCGCCCGCCGACACGGCGCAGTGGCCCGAGTCGGCGCGCCTCGCGTACGCCCGTAATTACGTGTCGCAGGCTGGGTCCGCCATCTCGGCGGGCCGCATTCGCGGGCTGCGCGGCAGCTCCCTGCGCGACCTGCACAACGCCGTGTTCGACGTGGTGGACGGCACCGAGCAGGGCGCCGTGGTGCGCGTGGGCCTCGGCGCTGGCCTCTACGGGTTCGTCGGGCGGTTCGCGCCGCGTGGGCTAGTGGCGTGGATGATGGGGATCCGGAAGGTGGACGAGCTGAGCGCGTGGGAGGGGTCGCACCACGACAGCACGAGCGAGAAGAGCGAGAGCGGGGAGGGCGAGGGCGAGGGCGAGGATGGCGACGGTGAGGGGGACGTTGGAGAGGGGAGTGAATATATCCCTGTGACGAGGGATGTGGATGGACATAATGTTTGGAAATGAGATTGACACAGGGCATACGCACAACATGACATGGCATCTGGGACGGAGATTGCATAACGAAGGATGGCTGGGCGTGGCTTTTTACGATTTGAAACGATGGATGCTTTTACGATTCGAGGTGTACATATGAAGATACGGAAAAAAAAAAAAACGCTGGAAGAACCCCCTCCTTCTGCTGCTTGGAACAAAGTTTATACTGCTTACTGGGTAGGGTATCTGGACAAACGCTACGCTGCTCTGCATGGTAAGGAAATATTTAGATCACTCAAATAGAATTGCATATGATGAAATGAAGGCCTTGATCACTCGCTACTGCTGCAGAGTTGATAGTCATTTACTACCTAGGTAGTATAACTTCCCAGGGGAATTTGGGCCCCCTTGAAGACGGTTATGTGTCTTCAAAGCTCAAGGCCACAGAGCATGGTCTTGTACAGCTATTCTCTTTCCTATGTTTCCTGCCTTGAGCGGTGGTGTCTTAACACTCTAATCCGTTTCCACTTCCTGACTAGGTGATAATAGTGTTCGTTTCCCGACGATGTATCCAGCAGACAAGGAAGGTATTACGCTCCAGTCCTCGATTGTGCCGGCAAGTGATGGAATATAATCTGGCAAGGCTGATCGGTCAAGGTGCATGAGATTGTTCCGGAAACAAAGACATGCCAGTATTGACATGTCTCGCCCATCCGCACGAGTCCAAAGCTCGCGTCGGAGATGTATTAGGGTATCGTAATGTCCGTAGTCGTCGTCATAATTGCCAAGTTTTTCAAGGCATATATCACGCCTTTCAATGGTGACCCCTCCCGCGTCCGAACTTCCTATCGCCTCTTCCTCTCCACCGACCACCTCGTCCACCCCCAAACCTATCTCCTCTGCCGCCCCGACCTTCCCTATCTGGTCTTCCTCCAAAATCTCTCTGATCATCATCCATCCCCATCGAATCGTCTCTCCTCGCGGGATCTTCAGGCACGACCTCCGCCTTGGCAACAGGTTTCTCGAGGTTCTTGCTCCACCGCGGGTGTGCGCCCTCCTTGCAGATGGGGCCCTCGGGGCAGAAGCCGGCAAGATAATAAGGGCATAGCTTGCGGCGGACGTGCTTCTTGCTGCAGGTCGGGCCTAAGGGACAAAAGCCCCGGTCGTAGTGGGGACACGGCGGCAGCTTGGACTGGGGGTCGATGTGCAGGTAGAGGCACTCGTCGCCGTTGGAGCAGTAGCCGTTGCGCACGAAGAAGTTGCATTCGGGCATCTTGCGCAGGTTGTACTCGTGCAGGAACTCGCAGCTCTCCCCCTTTTTGCAGAGGGCCCGCAGCCAGTGCTTGCACACCAGCGAGTTGTAGCTTGCGTTCGTGCTGCTCGCCGCGTTGGGCGCCACGTGTCGGTCCGGACATGACGATCCGTGCGGGCAGTGGCCCGATACGAAGGCTTTGCAGACGGGACGGTTCGGCGGGAACCCGTGGCCGTAGGTCGCGCGCAGGAAGGGAGAGAAGCTGAAGGAGTAGCTCGGTGCTTTGTGCTCGAGGATCTGCTTCGCGAGGTCCGAGGGGGTTGGTGGTGCAGCGGTTGCCGTCGCCATGGCTTTCTTCTTGGACGACGCTATCGTCAGGATATGCAGATGAACTATATCGAGGCGACAAGACGAAGAAATAATTAGTCAAACTGAGTTTTTTGATATGGTTAGTGTCGAAGGTTGTTTGATGGAATCTCGTAAATTGGTTCTTATGTGGGGGCGGTTTGAGTTGAAACTTGAAAGCCAACTAACCTAGGATGTACATGAAGTACCTACATAATGTGCTTAATGACATAAGGCATAATGTACCAAAACGAAGTACCTAAGGTTAGAACATTCGAGATTCGATAATCCAAGACCCCTGAGTGAGATGCGGGGCTAGGTGCATATGTATGCAGTTACTCAGCCAGGAACCAGATGCCAACGTCGTATCTGCAGGTCTCTGTAATAGTTTCATCAATCAGACTGTTCACAACGTGCAGCATCGGATGAGATCTGCATTGCATAAACGTGCGGGGGGTGGAAGAGGGCAGTAGAATTAATAGTTATAACTTGAGATGTGGTGTCTTTGAACTGTTACTTTTCATACGAAACACTTTGTGCTTTCTTATCTGGTATACCTCATCGCTTTCTCACTTTGAACATCCTTTAGCTGCACCCAAAGCTCAGTACCTAGACCGTTCGGATGCAAAGCAGCTCATCGGTGGCAAGATGCAGCCAGCCAGCTTTGAGCTCCCGCCAGGTAAGGGGGATGCCTTTTATACCGCCGAGTTTCCCGCCGACGCCTCTTTGCCTGTACCATTCATGATGCCATTAATTGTCAATCTAGAGGCTTGGTTTGGGCAATTGGGCATCGCTTCTCGACTGCTCTTGTTTTCGAGCCTTTTTTGTTCTTCCTTTGTTACACTATCGTGGTACACGGGGCGATTAAGTCGAGCCAGGATGATTCGATATACATTGTTGCTATGGCCAATCGTGGCTATTTTATGCGGCCTCACTCTACAGCAGCAGACCCCGACAACTACATCGACAGCTTCGGATTCTGAGGATCCCCTACCGCCAGATGCAGACGTTGGGCAGCCAGTCATTCCCAATATCATCGATCCCGAGGCTATCGATCCTCAATCCGTATGTCCGGGGTATAAAGCTTCCAATGTGAAGACCACAAGCAGTGGCTTGACGGCAGACCTCACTTTAGCCGGCGAGGCCTGTGATGTCTACGGATACGACATCCAGGACTTGCTCTTAGTCGTGGAGTACCAAGCAGCGGACCGACTGCACATCGAGATACTGCCCCGCTATATTGGCGCCGAGAACTCGTCTTGGTTTATTCTCCCTGAAGAGCTGATCCATAAGCCTCACATTGAGGAAGGCTACGATCACAGCACTTCACCGAACGACCTCAACTTTACTTGGGCTAATGAGCCGACGTTCTCCTTTTCGGTCACAAGGAAAAGCACAGGCGATGTCTTGTTCACTACAGAGGGCTCTCAGATCGTGTATGAGGACCAATTCATTGAGTTTAGCTCACCCCTCCCTGAGAACTACAACCTCTACGGTCTTGGAGAGGTTATCCACGGTTTCAGACTTGGGAATAACTTTACTCGTATGTCTACTGTCTTTATTAGTCCTTCGGTGTGATCTAACGACGTTAGGCACGTTTTATGCGGCGGATGTAGCCGATATCATAGACGCCAACATCTATGGGAATCACCCTTTCTATCTCGAAACCCGTTACTATAAAGTAAATCAGGATACTGGGGCAATGGCATATGCGCCGAATGCTACGGACACATCAGCACAGTATAAATCAATCACTCACGGTTTATACCAACGTAACGCCCATGCGCAAGAGGTTTTGCTACGGGAGTCTAACATTACCTGGAGAGCACTCGGCGGCATGTATGATCTTTATTTCTACGGCGGTCCCACTCAAGACAAAGTCACCAAGGCGTACCAGGCGAGTGCCGTTGGGTTGCCTGCGATGCAGCAATATTGGACCTTTGGGTACCACCAGTGCCGATGGGGCTATAATAACTGGACTGAACTTCAGGATGTTATTGATAACTTTGCTAAATTTAAGATTCCCCTTGAGACGATTTGGTGTAGGTTCAAGCGACTTCCCATGCGGGAGATGTTTTCGCAGTTACTGACAGCTTCACAGCCGACATTGACTACATGAAAGCATATAGAAACTTTGAAAATGACCCAGATCGCTTCGGCTATGATGAGGGAGCGGATTTTCTAGCCCGCTTACACGAAAACAATCAGTACTACGTGCCCATCATTGACTCGGCCATATACGCCCCTAACCCTAACAATGCCAGCGATGCATACCCACCTTTCGGCCGCGGTATGGATGATGATGCCTTCTTACTGAATCCCGACGGATCGGTCTACATTGGCGCGGTCTGGCCCGGCTACACTGGTGAGTAACCCCGTTCTTTCTTCGCGTCCATGCTAATCGCGTCCAGCGTTTCCCGACTGGATTGGTGCCCTATTCAATGGCACAGGAGCTAATCGGTGGTGGCTATCTGAAATTTCCGAGTACTCTAGCAAGATCGAGTTTGACGGCATCTGGATCGACATGTCAGAAGCATCATCTTTCTGCGTGGGCAGCTGCGGTAGCCACAGGTTAAGCCTTAACCCCGTCCGTCCTCCATTCCAGCTGCCGGGAGAACCGGGTAATGAGGTGCTAGGATATCCGGAAGGGTTCAACTTGACCAATGCCACGGAAGCTGCTGCTGCCTCTGCGGCTCAAAGCTCACAATCGGCGGCAGCAGCAGCGACAGCGACGGCGACATCCACCGCGACCCCGTACCTTCGTAGCACACCGACGCCTGGTGTTCGTAACGTAAATTGGCCGCCTTATGCGATCAATAATTACCATGGCGATCTCGCTGTTCACGCTGTTAGTCCTAACGCAACGCATCACGGTGGCATTTTAGAGTACGACGTCCACAACCTCTACGGGCACCAGATCTTGAATGCGACCTACCATACGCTCATCAATATCTTCCCTACGAAACGGCCTTTCATAATTGGAAGGTCTCAATTTGCCGGCTCTGGGAAATGGGCCGGTCACTGGGGGTAAGACTACCTAACTTACCATAGCGTACTCTTGAGGCAGTGGACTGACTAGTGACAGCGGTGACAACTATTCGCGCTGGGCATTTATGTACTTCTCCATCCCGCAAGCCCTATCTTTCTCGCTCTTTGGCATCCCCATGTTCGGCGTCGACACGTGCGGTTTCGCCGACAACGCCGATATGGAGCTGTGCTCGCGCTGGATGCAGCTCTCGGCCTTCTTTCCCTTCTACCGAAACCACAACACCCTGGGGGCCGCCAGCCAGGAGCCCTACATCTGGGAGGCCGTGGCCGAAGCCTCCAAAACGGCCATGAGGATCCGCTACTCGCTGCTGCCGTACATCTACACGACGTTCTACCTCAGCCACTCGACCGGGTCGACGACGATGCGCGCTCTTGCTTGGGAGTTTCCCGACGAGCCGTGGCTGGCTGCCGCTGATAGGCAGTTCCTGCTTGGTGATGCGATTATGGTTACCCCGTGTCTGGGTCAGGGCGCTACGACGGTCGATGGCGTCTTCCCTGGCATTGGGGCGGGCACGGTCTGGTATGATTGGTATAACCAGACGGCGATTACGGGGGTTACGGCTGGGCAGAACGTGACGATTGATGCCCCTCTAGGTCATATCCCGTTATATATACGAGGGGGTCATGTGATACCAATGCAGAAGCCAGGTCTAACCACAGCGGCTGTTAGAGCAAGTCCTTGGAATATTCTTGTGGCTTTGGATGGAAATGGTAAGGCAGAAGGTAGACTCTATCTTGACGATGGCAAGAGTATAAAGCCGGATAAGGTTACGTGGGTCAATGTAAGTGCTCGCCGTTTCCCTTCTTGTCACGATGTCCCGTACATGATAATGACCGCCCATTCCACTAGTTTACCGCCGACGGCTCCTATTTAAGAGCGACACCCCGAGGCACCTTCATCGATACGAACGCCCTCGGTAACGTCACAATCATGGGCGCTAACGGTCCCATCTCTAAAGTAGAGTTGAACGGCGAGGAGGTTGATGCCGGCGGATGGACCTTGGAGAGCTCGGGCAGTGTACTGAAGGTTAAAGGACTTAGTTCGTTGACGACTGGTGGCGCTTGGGCTGACGAGTGGTCCCTGACTTGGTCTTGAGGAAGCGTTGGCTGAGATAATGGGATGATGGGCGAACTCTACCTGCGTTGGTAATTACCTCCTAAATCTTTAGAGTAGAGGAACTGCCTATAATTTAGTCTGTGGCGTCCAAAGTTCAGTGGAAAGTACAGCCATTAGTAGAGGCCCTTATAGCAAAGTGGTAACGCGTTGCACTCGTATCTCGGCATGCGACATGCAAAGATTGCTAGTTCGATTCCAGCTGAGGGCAAACGGCTTTCTTTTTCTTGACTTCCACAGTTTCACAATCCTCTACAACTTTTCTAGGCTAATATCCACAAATCATGTATGCTTCGTTACTGTCCTCCCACCTCAGTCGCAACAGTATATTCTCTCCAATATATGACGGTTGACTAGACCCCTAGCGCCGACCTGAAAGCAATCGGAACACGTACAAAAATAACCCCTTGCACGAATTACGCCCTTGTAGGAAACACGAGCTTTACGAAGCCTCACCAAACAGACATCACAAAATGGAAACGAGTATTCGGTCGGGTCATACCCTTCAGATTCTCCATCCACTACGGGGGTGTGATTTTCAATAAGAGGGCGAGAGCAACTCCCCGGTCTCGGTGAGAAGTATCACCAGGTTAAGGTTTCTTGACAGCCCACCACATAGGTGTCCACCCAACATTATCTTGGATTTTACTGGTAGTATTGGAGAAAAAAAGGAGTAGCTCTGTTGGGGCTCTGTACCCATTCCGAACTGCTGCCGAGAGTGGTGTTGAGCAATAGCAATCCTGAAGATTCGGCTCTGTCTGCATTTCTCTAAGTAAGAATTGCATCATCGAATGTTGACCTGTCCGTGCCCCTATGCTTCTTCTTGCAAGGCTCGTAGTAATTCGCGGCGACATCAGGAGCCCTTAACCATTGGCGAATGATCGTTGAGATCTGGCTGGCTTGACTTAGTTCCAGTAATGCCTTGTTATCGGCAATGTCATTTCGAACTCTGTAGATGTCCTTCTGCTGCAGTATCTGTAGCGCAAAGGAGACATGCGAGACAACCTCTTCGGCGGCCTCGTCAAGCTTCTGCATTGTGCTTTGACAAAAGGGGTACTCCAATCCACGGGCAGAAGTGCGGGCAGTGGCCTGAATGCCGCCAGAACCAGTACTTTTTAACTTGGCGTACTCGTTTTGCAACTCATGAATACACTCATCGTGATCCTAGATTGACCCTTCGATGCTCCTAAGGTCGTTATGCTCATCGGCGAGAAATATGCGGCCAGCTAGGTGGTCTCATAGAGTCTCAAACATACCACTAAGCCGTTCCAACTTATCAACGGCGTGAGTGACGTTGGACTTCTGGTGCGTATATGCCGAATATAAGTCCACAAAAGATTACGTGACTTGGATGCCCAGCGAGAGAATGCCGCTTATACTTGCAGTTACAGATAGGCCGTCCATGTCTGAGAAGCATGGAATTGAAACGGTACGGGATTAATTACGAGGAGAGGAGACGATTTAGAGGAAAATAGGTACAAACAGTTACACCTTACTCTTGCTATGTTCGGCCTTCGCATCGCCATCTCTCTGCCCCCTCTCCAGGAGCACCATCAAGTTCGCTTAACGGTATAATAGGACGCATTTTACCCAATAGCTTCCCTACCTCCACATGTTCACTTTCGAGTGGCACGCGTAATGTGTTGATTGACGAAAAAATACGGGGTTGTTCTGAGCCGAAAACTCTGCTTCTACCAATGAAAGCATTGTTGTACGAAAACACTTCCACGTAGTTCGGGTCTAATATAAGTCACCCCACTCCTTTATATGTGCAACTTGAATATGTGAACACAACGAAGCACTTCGTCTCTCACGAAAGTGCAGCATACAACCCGATAACACCTGCAGCAAACGCCACAACAGGTCTGTACAAGTTCCTCAGCGCCCAGGCGTCCGCCAGTGCATGCGCCGTCTCCGCCTCGCTCGCCGTAATCTCCTCAACCAGCACGTCGGCCGCGCCCGCGTCCGCAGCCTCAACGGTCCGCGCCTTGGCCAACATCTTGCGGTTGATGGGCATCATGACGGCGCTTGTGTAGGGTAAGGTCGTAAGCGAAAGCGCCGCGGCGATCGCGTACAGACGGAATTTGTCGGGCAGCCGGTACGCGAGGTAGGCGTGGAGGAGGCCTGGCAGGACGAGGGGCACGGGGAAGACGTCGTGGGCGGCCGCCAGCATGCGGCTGAACTGGCGGGTCAGCACCGGCGTGGGCGACTCGAGGAGCCGCGGGATCACGAAGAAAGAGAGACTGGCGCTGAGGCCCGCCGTGCTGGTGAGGATCGCAATGCTGGTCGCTTGGAGCGCGCGGATGGAGGGTGGGGGGCTCGACATCGTAGCGACGGGGTTCGGTTTGCTTTCCCGGGTGGTTTCGTACAGGTGGAGATGCTACTGTTGTCGGCACGACGTATTCAGATACTGGAATTGTTAGATGCAGGCTCGCAGATATCTTTTATCAACGATGAACCGCGTTGCGAATGAGATACACAAACTGACAGGACGTTGCATTTTGGGAGTGGGAGTGTGACGTCAGTTATAAGCCGATAGTTGAATAGACTCTCTGAATCCATATCAATGCTAGTAGCGAAGTACTCGCATTGGGCTTGCGCATACCATTAGATGTGCAACATCGTACTTCCATCCACCTTGGAATATTGCATCCAGTGAAGATTCGCCTTCCATGCAAAGCCTCCCAGCACCGTATCGCCCTTAACCTAGCAAGTAATCGTCTCAAAAATGAAGAAGGTATTTTATTATGCGCTATTAAAAGGTAGCAACTACGTCGCAGATAATCTTGCCTTCCATCTCAACGCTCATCCGTACCTAGATAAGTGCTTTTTTGGATTCCTGGATCTCGACGGTTCGCTTCAAGTAGAAAATGTTTCGAGGATTACGATGAGTTCGTGAAGGGTTGCCAAACTGCGCTGCGTCCTGTTACTGGTTGCATCTCGATAGGGACGATGATAGAGTCGACGCCTAAGAGATTGACATGGAAGCGAGTCTGCGCTTACTAGCCGTCGGCTGTCACGGAACGAAAGTTTGCGTACATCTTGCCTTCCGTAGCTGCATTCCCATTTATGCTGCTTCACTTAACGTGAAGCAGTCGCCAAGGCAGCAGTCGAGAATCAGACGCATATGTACTTATCGACTAGATCATGCATTAACCGGGCGGATATGTTTCCGTAGAAAACGATTCCTCGCGATATGCTATTAGGAGGTATGTGATCATGTTAATAAATTGAGGGATCCATGCCGAATCCAGGCACACCGTTGGCGCAACACACATTGCACCAATTAGAAAGCCCAATGCGAGACCAACTTGCCTAATCTGGAAGCATATGGGGATCCGGTGCCGTGCCGGGACCCGTCTTGTGGGTATGTTACGCACCGAGTGAGAGTTGAAGATAACACCCCATCATTGCGTCCTCCCCACCGAATCTCCGATAGCCGAGACCAACACCTTGCCCATATTATCAAAGATGGCGACGGCGGCCTCGAGGTCGCGGCCGTCCCAGTTGCGCAGCTCGACCGCCATCATCGAGTCGACGCCGTAGCTCGACAGCGGCTTAGCTTCCGGATCTTGATGACACGCATGATGAAGTGTTTGGCACCTCTGTCGGCGAACCATTCATTTCATGATAGCGCAACTTAAATCGCCGCATCCTCCTGCGGTTACGTACGCATGATGTATTTGCGTCAAAGGTCTACGATCGGCACTCAATAAGGAGTTGCTGGAGAACGAGTAAGCCTGATAATTTCAATATAGGTGGGCAAAACTTACGAGAGTAATATCAGACGGATCGGCATTCGGAATAATGCCTTCGATGTTCTGACCACTCTGAAGGTATCGGAATGCCTGCTTGGCCTTCGAAGCCAGGTACCAGGATGTTGGACAGCCCATTGATCAACCAGATCAATCGGGCTTTGAGAATCAAACTCAAGTTTTGGAGTATCACATAACGCATGTCGACGGCCGAATAGCTTACACT
This sequence comes from Hypoxylon sp. FL1150, assembly GCA_022495205.1. Taxonomy (NCBI): domain Eukaryota; kingdom Fungi; phylum Ascomycota; class Sordariomycetes; order Xylariales; family Hypoxylaceae; genus Hypoxylon; species Hypoxylon sp. FL1150. Next base: position 69,728 of record MU376203.1, on the reverse strand, counting down.
TCTCGTTAAGTCGGCCATGGCAGTGAAGAGTTGGTTTTGATATCCACGACGCCAATCTCCACGAATCGTCTAAAGGCGCGCAACCCGGCTCCCGAAATCAAATAAGTACGTACGGTGAGACAACAGCAACTTTGTTATAAGGAAAGTTATGAAGTTCAGAGCTACTTGGCCCTGGGTATCTAGGTACGGAAGGAAAATTGGACGGGAATTTTATTCCCTGTTATATGTTTCCTTGTGCTTAGGTACCCAGGAGACCTGTGGTTATGCTAATGTGCCGGGAATTAAGAGCCTGATAGCCTAGACATTGAAACAAAAGACATGAACAGCCCAACATATACCGACTCCCGCCTATCTGGGCGATACGTTTTGAGCGCTCAATATAACTTTTCTGAAATTCAATTGTCTTCCAATCTTGGAAATCTCAGATATCGGAACCTTGAAAGGCAAGCCATATTAAACAACTACTTGATATAAAGCGATGAGACGAGGTGGGATATAAATCTGCTTATATTTACCCGCAACCCGCCAATACAAATCAAAAGATAAAGCAATAGTTTATACAAAATGTATTTATATAGATACAACATAAGTACTTAACACATCATAACACGTAGCAGTTCTCTCCAAACTCCCTTTACTTCGCATGACCACAAGCAAGTTATGCTAGTCTCTGCCCTCTTCACCCACTCTTCCACATGCCGCTCGACACTTCCCTAGCCCCTAACGTGTTTCCACTTAGGTGTGGCCGATAAGGCCGGTCTGGGGAGCGTTGTCGGGGTTGATATTGGTGCCGTCAAAACCAAGAGCCGTGTTCCAGGCGTTAGCGGTCGAGGCATCCTTAGCACCGGAGCCGAGGCTGGCCTGGGCGGAGCGGCAGGCAGTAACGGCGTCGGCGGCGGCGCCGCACACATTGACCAATTGATCGCAGATGCGGTTGAAGATGCTATTGTCACGTCGCGTTAGCAATTTATTTTTCTTGTAGCATGGTACCTTAGATGGCGGTAGGAAGTCGCTTACATGTTCGGGTTCAAGGCTTCCTCCTGGCCCTTGTTGACGACCGGGTCCTGCGCCTGGAAGGTGAACTCGCCGGCCTTGCGTCCGTCGAGCGACTCCTCGAACTTGACCGTCGGCGTGCAGGTACCAAAGTCTAGGCCCAGGGACGAGGCCTGGAAGCCGGCAAAGTTTCCGGTCACGGGGTTGGTCACGGCACCAGCGCCGGCGGCGGTCGAGGAACCGCTGTCGGTCGAGTTTCCGGTGGAGGCAGCGGTCGTGGCGGCAGCGGCGGCGGTAGAAATTGTCGAGGTAGCCGCTGCAGTTGCCGTGGTGGTAGCTGCGGTAGTGGTCTTCTTCTTGCTACCGCACTTGGTCTTCGTTGCGGAGGTGGTAGTGGCGGCAGCAGCGGCGGCGGTTGTAGTCGAGGTGCCAGCAGTGTTACCGGTATCGGCACTTGCCCCTGAAGCTGCAGCTGCGGCACCGTTCACGGTGAAGTTGCTGAATCCTATAGGCCTTGGTTAGTCTAGCTTAAATGTTTGGGGAGGTTTTAATTAGGAAACTTACCCTGAGCAATCATAACATCGGCTACGCTAAGACCGGTAGCATCGAAGGGAGACTTCAGCGAGCTTGCAGAGTTGGCATTTTCGGTGTCCGAGCCGGTGACGGCAGGGTCGACAAGAGGCACAATGCCACGAAGCTCCTCCGTCGCGGGGAGGGTAGCATTACCGCATATGTTGGGGACGCTGACAGCGAAGGGGTTGAAGTTCTGCTCGGCGGCAACTAGGTTCTGCGCCGCAGAAATGACAGAGGCATCGGTACCGAGAGTTGATACGATCTTGTCAGCTAAGGAAAGTTTGGCGCAGGGGTCTGCAGCGGCAAGAAGCACGCCGGGAACGGCACCCCCTAGGGTTGCAGCCTCACCGGGGCTACCGAAGTTGCTCAAGGCCGTGATGGCAGCGACGGGAATCTGCTCCTGGCCGAAACGAGCCTCGGCGACGGCCAGAACGGCGGAGATAAGGGCGACCTTGGTATACATGATGACGAGAAAAGTACGAAAGTTGGAGTCAAGCGACAAGTTCAAATTCTTCGAAGTAGGTAAGTTATACAAAAATGGACGAATCCTAGTTGGTTGAATTTGAAACAGTTGTTAAAGACCGGCCTGGCGGTATAGTAGCGAATAGAACGAAAGAATGAGGGTAGAGAACAAAAAGTTCACAGAACTGAAACGAATTGGATATTCAAAGAATGAACTGAAGCTTGATGGAGAGAAGAAGAAAAGAAACCTCATAATGTGAAGCTGAGGCGAAGGGATTATATAGAGGGCGCATATAGATGACTACGAATCCATCACGGGTGCAGCGAACCAGGATGGCCAGTCCCAGCAGGCTTTGGCGAGCCCCTTCTGCAGATCATACTTCATCTTAGTACTGAGGTCAGATGGTGAGCTAGCATGGTGCGGCATGGATCTGGTCGCTCATAGAATCGAGAACACGACCCCGGGCTGGTGGACGTTCGTCCCATGTTTACCTGGCTCGGATCCATACCTACCTTAGGTAGATACATCGTAGTTAGCACAGGGACAGGAGAGCTCACAAGTACATCCCGTGGCGCTATATGGTAACCTAGACAAGTGAGTTTCGCATATTGGGTCGCCGAATACTCAAGTGCCTCACTTCGGCCTGAGAATAACCTCCATGGTTTCGCATCGTCGAATGTCGTCAAAGGGACTTTGTAAGCGGTTAGCGGAACGGTTCGGGGAATCAGATATGACTTAGGGGAGGCTCATGAAGCACTAGGCTCTTGCAGCTGCATGCAAGGACACCCTGAATAGACAGGGACAGGGGTGAAGAAGGGCGACACGAGATGGTCTACGGAATCTACGGAATACCCTATGGCATTTTGAGATGGCGGTGAGCTACCTGTATGATTTTCGGTATCCATGCGTCGAGCTGGAAATCATTTCGACTTGTCCTTGTTGAGGCTGTGGTGATCAACTTTGACCAGCAATAGCTGGGTTCGGGCTGTGAAACCAATCACTTATAATATGTTTAACCCCGTTTGCTTCCGGCGCGTAAAACTTTCACCAGCATACGGCATACTTCCATTGCAACAGTAGAACTCACGCATACGGGCCTGTTACTTGTGATTAGGTCCCTCTCATGGTATCGATGTTGCGTCGGAGAGATTTATTACAAGGTACCTAGGTAGGTAGTAATGAGACAGATGCCACTACATAGTAAAGCTTGGCTGACAGGCGGCTAGGAAATTAAGCTTGTCTTTCTGGAAGTTGGCCTCGGTTCAGTGGCCGCTTGGGGGCTGAAGGGGCTCTGGGTTGACCCACCATCTTCTCCAAGCGGCAACCTCCGACGGCCCCTGACTTCGCTTAGCACCCTTGCCCAAAGAGCGATCAAACACCGTCGCGAGTGGTATCGCATGGGGTTTGAGACGGCTCCGAGACCGCGCAAGTTTGATCTGACTTCAGGTTCATTCTTGAGCTTCGATTTCAGCTCCGACTTTTCCACCAACCAAGCTTCACGCTCCAATTACGACGGACCGCAGCTCCGAGGGAATGGATTGTGGACACTGCGGGTTAACGACAATCAGGCTGATCGACGACGCTATTCTTCTTAGAGGACGCGATTCGAGATTTGTACTCTGTAAGATCTTCTATACATAATTCGACCAACCTCCACGCCGTTTTAGCATTTCAAAGCTGATGAAAATTGAGTGTTGAAGTTGCATCCTCTAGGTATCATGTAGTTCATAACGGTATCCGGTTTACCATGTTTGAACGAGCATGTATTACCGCAGCCATAGGTGAAGCACGATGCTTCGCAGAGCTCCCCTACATCGCTCGCATGTGAAGTCCCCTCCGCTCTCCGCTGTAACATGATGAAAACTTTGCTCCATGGAGGCACTGTCCCAAGCGGAAAAGTGCTGGACTTCAATTCCATATCTGCTTCAGTTGCTTTAATTTGGCAATTACATAGGGTGACCATCAGCGCCCAACAGCGCCAATGTTTGAATTTCTGACGCTTCGTGAACATCCTCCCGCGCCAAGCATGCAGACCGCCTCCCGAACAGCATCCCAAAACCTTTTTATCCCCGCAGGCGAGAATTTCAGAGATTTCGTATCCGGATCTCTACTCAACATGTCTAGACCGAAGTTCTTCAGCTATGCAATCAATCGATAGGCCGACTGATCGGGTCATGACTTTCTCGTGTTCGACTTAGACCCCATTTTCCCCATGCTCCTCGTCTTATTCGCCTTTCGTATTTGTATTCGTCGTATATGCGGTGTCGCGGGATAGGCAAGCATCAATACATTGAGCAGAAGACTGAGGGGGGAAGGAGCAGATGAAGAACAATAAGGAGAAGGAAAAGAAGGATAAGAAAGGGGAGACGAATAAGTAAGAAGGGAAGGAAAAGAAACCCTACCCATTTGAGCGGTAATACTTAGACTCTCTAGCTCCGGCGCCGGTTCACAATTGCTGCCTCTTTTTCTCTTCGTCCGGTAATCCTTTTGCACGGCGCCATAATTTCACAACGACTAGGGGCGTGATCAAAGCCCCAACCATGCCAAGAGCCCACCCCCATCGGTATCGGTATCTTGCTGTTGGCTAAGGCAGCTGTTCAGATCTTCCCGTCTAACCAGCGGCAGTGAAAGATTGAGGATCAGGTGGTTGATTAGAGGCGCCCGTTGCCCGTTAGATTGATTTGTTGGTGCCATGGTAGGAAGCTTGACTGGGCGTCAGGTGAAGGGGTGAAGAGGAGGAAACTCGAGTGCTTCTTCGCGCTTTGCTACACGGTATTGTCGATGGACTCTGCCATGATGTGGGTGGAATAATTTAGAGATTTGACATGTGCTAATTTCTTCTTTAGCAGTCGATACCTAGGAAAGCGCTCAGCTAACCTATCTAGTTGAGCCGTATGTTCTTCGTCTCGAGAAGAGGATACGAGATTGATTGTAACAGTGACATGGAATTGTAATTGAAGAAGGGAAAGCTCTCTGCTTGGCGGTAGAAAAGCATAGCCGCATGCGTCCGGCGGGGAGTGTATATATCGAGGCCATGTTCTAGCTTGTTGGATGGGCATAGTCCTGACATACGCTGGTCCTTCTTCAGGTTGTACGAGAACTTAGAATCGTGGACTACCCCCGTCCTATGCGTGTAATCTCGAATACCCCGATCATGCGATTATCACTAATGAGTCTCCCAGCGAAGTGTTTCTCGTTTCTCGTGTCTACAAGTTAGACCGATTCATTGCGCATGGCTTTGATCTATCGAGCCGCCGTGCATAAGATTGTTGAACAAAGCCATATCGACGCCCTGTAGTGCTGAATCGTCCACATCTACCTCTAGGACAGGCGTAAGGAGATAGGGCTCTAGTGCTTCACTTGCATCGAAAGACGACAGCACATTATGCCAATCGGTATTAGCAGGCTCGGTGGTGCTAATTGCACAACCAGCTGGCTGGTTTAAAGCATCCATCTCTCCTAAATTATGATTCAATCGAGATGCAGACGCGTGGCTGGTATCGACTGCACACGACATTAACGGACTCCAAGGTCGCTCTTCAATAGTTGCCTGCGCTGGTCTGATAGTGTCAGGGACCAGAGGACGATGCTCAATCTGGATAGTTCCAAAATATGGTATCTGGATGTGGAGTGCGTGGAAAGCTTCGGTTATGTCGCCAAGATATTCAGAGTCTTGCTTGTTGGTCTCTGATGAGGCAAAAATGTGGTAGCGACCCCCGTGGAAAGAATTATTCTCGATGGCGAGAAGTGGTCGCAGGATGCTGGAGATCTTCCTGGCAACGACATCCTGATGGGTCTGCGCCATCGTGTCCATGGCTTCGAGGGTGCGCTCAAGTAGCCCACGATCGCCCAACCGCTGATGCTGGAGAGATTGGAATACTGTAACCCCTTTGCCAGTATCTGCCTTGTGCTGGCGTCGAGCCTCGATATGTGCGAGGCAGAGAGTAGTGCTTGCGATAAAAGCAATGAAATCGATACCGCGGCAGTATGCTGCCGCCAAGAAGGAGGTTCGGAAGTATACGTATTGCGAAACAATGGTACGACTAGCGCTTGCAGCAGTCATCTTGCTGTAGTCATAGCTTGGCTCTGTCGAAGAATCCAGCATCATGTATGGCAGATGCAGCTGAACCAGAAGGTGATGGTATGCGAATTGATTAGTTAAGCGGACTGTTTCCTCCAATGCTTTTGCGTCGCTCCCGTCGGTGGAAGTAAGGTCAGAGGTCATGAGCCACCATTGTGGCGGCATCACGGCGGCGGCATCCCGCAGCATCTTGTCTATCTCATGTGTTGCAGCGAGGTCGGTTCGTTCGGCGCTGTTGCGCTGGAGAATGAGACTAGATGCAACTGATACCATTCGCTCCAACCGTTCCACGGCTAGGCAGCTGTCTAGTGCATCTAAATTAGCAAAGACACATTCAAGCGAGCCTTGCGGAAGGCCTAGCATTAATGAGAGATACCGATCTGACAATACCAAGCGAAACCACATGTAATTGGGGTTGATGCGATCTAGAGTTTCCTTCTCGAGGACCACCCTCGACGAATTTGCACCCATATGCAACCCCATTATTTGTGCCAAAGCCATTGCTTTGCGGTTCACATACCAAGCGCGGCGCAAACTCCCGGCATTGTTCAAGTACATGCTCTCAATCATAACACACTCGATCCCCTCGAGCGAGTTAAGGAGCTCATCGTTACCTGACACTAGCCGAGTAGCGGTATTGAACGCACGAGACATGATGACGCGGTAATCCAAATCTAGTCCCGCGAGCTCGTCGACCGAGCACGGTGGGATACCTTGTACGAGGGACGCAAGTAGCAATAGCTTCCTCGCTATGAGAACGGGATGTGTCCCTTGCGTCGGTGACTGTAGAATGCATCGCGGCGAAGCGATTTGCCCGGAGAAAAACTTTGAGTAGGACTGGCAGATTACGCCGTGGAATAAAACAGAGACTCCCACGCAAATGCTCAGTATTAGATCGAGATCATGCTGGCTGGGCCACGCTGCCAGGAGGGCGCGGATCAAGTCTTCAACATTATCGGTTATCTGGCTTTCAATGTCCGGTATAGGCACAGCCGGTACCGTCTCGCCGGGGACCGGATGATCCCGGTGCAATGTATCTGTATCCGGTTTATAGGTATTGCTCCGGCTGACTAATTGCTCGACCAGTGATTCCACTCGGCTTAGCCTATCTGTTTTCCTACTCGCTAATGCCGCATCATCGTCATCTTGATAATCTTGCCCGATGCATTTCCTTTGGCGGCTCTTACATCCATCGCAGACGGCGTCCGTAGGGGCCGCAAAGGTGCATCGGATCTTGCGCCGCTTGCACTCCCAGCAGCTCTGGGTGCCTTTGCGGACCTTTCGTCTTTTCGGTGCGCTCGGTCCCTCAGGTATTTGTTCCGCCGCGGAGGAGTCGCCAGGTCGGTCTGCTGGCATTTCGGTCTCTGGGCGGGTTTCTTACGTTTCCATAGTAGGAAGACGAAGCGATTGATAAAATTCTGGTTATCGAGAGAAGAATCGGTCAATATACATTGCACGAGCAGTTCTTGAATAATCGACCCGGCTCGCCGACCGTACGTCCGCCGCGGCGGAGAAAATCAGTGATCTCCACTGAAAGCCGCTTGTAACCCCCTATCGTGGTACCTATCAAACAGCCGACCGCCTCGCAGTTATTGGATGGTGCCAAACGTTAGGTATGGTTGACTGAAGGAAGCTGCTCAAACTCATAAGCAACTTTTGTTGAGTGCCATGTACCCCCTAAGGACACTACTCTTATCGAAAGCAGGAGCCGGTACAAAGTGAAAAGGCATTTTGCATTCCGTGAGAATTTACCCATATTCAATACACACTTACCGTACTTCACAATGGTCAAGATCGCCATAGCTGGTGGCTCGGGGCGTACGTTAAATCAATATCTTGGGAGAACTATGTATCACGACTAATTCATTTCGCAGAGGTCTCGCAGGAGATCATTGACGCTTTGCTAGTCACAAAGAAGCATCATGTCACTATATTGAGCCGAAAGGTAAGACGAATTCTTCAAAATTCTCGCATCTACCCCTGACTTTCAATAATAACAACTTGTCTAGGAATCCCCGAAAACTCCTATTGCCCCCGAGATCCACTGGAAGGCCGTCGACTACGATGACGAGAAGAGTCTAGCCGAAGCTCTTCTAGGGATTCATACTCTCTTGTCTTTCGTTCAAGTTGTCTCTGATCCCGATCAGAAGTCGCAGAAGAACCTCATCAAAGCTGCTATAGCGGCTGGTGTGAAACGCTTCGCACCGAGCGAATACGGAAGGTAAGCTTGGTTACCTGCATTCCATATGAAAGGCGCGGTAGTTAACTGGGTGCACAGTCAGGGGACTGTCAATATGGTCTGGTGGCGAGGAAAGGAAAAAGTCAGAGAGTATCTGGAAGAAGTGAATGCAAACGAAAAGGTGAGACTCTTGACCCCAATCACCTTAGTATCCCAGACAGAGTGAATTAAGCCCCTTATCAGGTTCTCGAGTACACTCTATTTCAGCCAGGTCTATTTCTGAACTACCTCGCCTACCCCCACAAAACGGCCAAGCACGTCGAACCACTCCAAAGCGTCTTTGATTTCGAAAACAACCGCGCCATGGTCGTCGAGGGCCACGAGGAAGCCATCATAACTCTGACAGCGGTCTCGGACATTGCCGCGGTTGTCGCCCGAGCAGTCGAGTACGAGGGCACGTGGCCTACGACGGGCGGTATTCGAGGCAGCAGGGCTACGTTCTCGCAGATTCTTGAGGTTGACCAGAAGGTCCGAGGTAAGATACATTTGCGGCGGAACAGTTGCATTTTATTAACGTGACAACGCAGGTTCTCCCTTCACCGTCGACAAAGTCAAGATTGAGGACCTCGAGGCAGGAGACCTCAAGACGTCGTGGAGCCTAAAAGCAGTCCATAATTCAATCTTCGAGGGTCAAGCGTCGGCTCTGCTCAAGGAGGTGCCCATCGGCATCTTGCTAAGCAGCACGAAGGGGGCGTGGGACATATCGGATGACTTCAATCAGATATTCCCGGATTATAAGTTCACTTCGATTGAGGATTTCCTCGGAAAGGTCTGGGAGGGAAAGTCGTGAGGTGGCCACATCTTCCCGTCCGCCTATGGACAGCTATTATCGTTTACAATTTGGGGGTAGCGTTCCGCTTAGTTATCTCGTGAGTGTCAACTAAAGAGTGTTTATTGGTAAGAAAGAATGCGACCGTTTCAAACAAAATTTGGATTTCCTCGTAACCCACCCCGAACTCATGACCACCACACCACCATTCAGTCACAATTCCGCCTTCAAGCAGCACCCTCCAGCACCTCGTAGCTATCCTTCACCAACGGCGGCGGCGGATTGATAATCGGAATACTTGTGATATCGCGCGGCCCGCTCTTTGGGCGCTTTTTGATATCGGCTTCGGGCTCGCCGCTCTCGAGGCGCCGTATCAGGTCCTCGGGGTCAAAGTCTACGCCCAGCGGGTTCTGGGCCATGTCGGGGCTCATCATGCAGGCGGTGGCCTCCTCGGGCGTATTGAAGTTGTCGACCTGCATCCTAGTGAATGAAAACATGTTGTGTCAGCATTTTTGACGCGAGTTTCTCGAATATACTAGGTTAGACGCTGCTCTCTTCAACCGAGTATCGAAGGAACTAGAGTACTTACTGTAAAGCGTTAGCAAGATGAGTACGTTATAGAAGCTCCAGATTATCCTAGAAAGGGGCGACAAAAATGCTGTAACGACATGTTTTAAATCATACCTCAACTTGGTTGCCGTCCGGGTCTTGGTAATACATGGACGTGGTGGGGCCGTGGTTGACGCACCAGATGGGCTCGATACCGCGCGCCTTGCGCTGCCGGTACGCCGTCACCAGGTCGCCCAGCGTATCGAACGTGAAGGCTATGTGCTCTAGCCCGGCGGCGGTCTTGACCCTCTCGGTGCAACCCGGGAAGCTGGCGATAGCGATGCGGTGGTGCTCGTCGTCGCTATTGGAGCGGGTCAGCCGAGATGCGTGTAGCCCTCGGATTATGTTTGGCGACATCTCAACTCCTGTCCGTTTTTCCTTCGCCGTGGTACTTACTAGGTTATGAATGCCAAGTTTGGCGTCTCGAGCACGATGTGTGCGCCCAGCAAGGCCTTGTAGTACTCAACCATGGGCTTGAAATTAGGTGTTCTCAGCACAACGTGTGCCAGTTTCGCCGGCGACAGCACCTTGCCTGATAAATTTGCTTCGACCATCGTGATGCTTGAGGCTGAGATGCGATAGTGGGGTCTGCAGATGAACGTGGGACTCGAGTTTGGAGTTGTTGGAGATAGAAATAAAAAGGGGACAGTGCTATTTCCAACGATGGACGTCTTTATATACCTACCTACTCACACACCTGATCTGATAACAACTCCGAAACCCCTGCTGCTTCTTCGACGACGTGATACCTTGGGAAGTCAGTATGCAAATCTCAACTCCTTCGGAGACCTTGTGCCGTATAATTAATCCGGTGGAATCGCAGAATATGACGTTGTCATCGCATTCTCTCCGCGGCACCGGCAACACTGCAAGTTGCTCCGCTCCTACCTACCTAAGCGAACCCCGAATTTGCAATACCGATAGCAATTCGGCCGATATAGGCCGCGCCCCTCTCCATCGTATCGTGTAGGGAATCGATGGTAACCAATGGTATTCAACATCTCGATACATCCACATTCGTTAGCTGTCTCATTACTCATCCATACCGAGTAATATCATACATCACGCACGGGCACGGACACGGACACGGGCACGATCACAATGGCGTCCCTTTCGTCGTGGGGTCCAAAAGGCGACCAGTGGACGTACGACAGCGACGCTAAGGCGTGGAATCTCGCCCGCGGGGAACCCTGCGGCTTCACTGTCTGCGCCACGGAGGGACCTGCAGACACTTCAATTACGCTGGCACCCGTCCTAAGTGCGCTGGTCGTGGTCGACATGCAGAACTTCTTCATTCATCCGCGGTGCAATGACCACCCTACAGGGTTGGCTGCCGCGGAGCGCACCTTGGAGGTGGTTAAGAAATGTCGAGAAATTGGAGTCAAGGTACGATGCAATCAGTAATCAGTGCTTAGGTACCTAGATAGAGTCCTGTGCCGTGTTTGTTGGTATTGGATATGTGGTTGACTACCTAAATATGCTAACGCCGAAATCGAGTCCAGGTCATCTGGCTCAACTGGGGACTGACCGAGGATGACCTTGCCAACATGCCCGCGGCGGCTGAGCGAAGTTTTGCCAGCAGCCTCGTGACGCCGCCATTGGACAACAAGCAGGCGAGAAACGGCTTTGGCTCAGACATGGGCGAGGGCAGGGGCCGCTTGCTGATGGCGGGCTCGTGGAACGCCCAGCTCTACGACACTTTGCAGGATGCGAGCAAGACCGATTCCGATATATTCTGCGACAAAGACCGAATGTCGGGTTTATGGAACGGCGACACACCGCTGGCCAAGGCACTCGCAACGGGAGGATATCGTACACTCCTCTTTGCCGGCGTCAACAGCGATCAGTGCGTGCTGGGGACTCTGGCGGACGCATATTATCGCGGTTGGGATTGCGTTGTGGTGGAGGACTGCTGTGCTACGAAGACTCCCGCTGGCCATGATGTCACGCTTTATAATACCTCGGTAAGTAATTTTGTTATACAAGTTTAGGTATTTCAATTGAAATGCTCGAGTGGTTACATAAGATTACTACTACCCCTCCGAGCCACCGAAAACTTTCTGCTGATAACAACAACCAGAGAGGATACGGCTTCGTCGTCAATAGCAAAAGCTTCGTCGAAGGCACGCTTCAGTAGTGAAGCATGGGTAACATCCTCGTCGCGCCGGGTGTATTGATTGGTAGAGATGTTGTACATAACTATGTCAAGTCGACTGAGTGCTATAGCGGCAGGGCGGGTAGAAAGAAGTCTCCGAGGGTACAGGGAGCAGATTCACTAATTCGATAAGTAAGCCTCCTCGCTTGTATAGTGCTTGTATGGTGCACGTCGCAATTGGTATGCAGCTATTCCCTGATTTCTTTCTGAGGCTATCACCACCATTACCATAACATCAACATCAACATCAACTCAATCGAATTACGAGTCCCTGGCCATGGCGATTGGAAGAATAATGTATTACTTGATATACCTTCTAGGTATTTATATCAATTTTATCTACCTACCTAGGTTAGGTAGGTAGGTATATGAAATCAAGGGATGAGGCGATAAAATGGGGCTAATAAATTGAAATCCATTATCAGAAAGCAGATTCTACATGCACTGCAATCTGTCGTGTTGCCATGATTATAGCGCACTTAAGTTTATATAAACTGCCTTACATTATTGAGGGCCGGGTCAATTTAATGAATGCCATTGCCATTGCTTCGGGTCTGGGCTCCCCTTAACCGGCATCATTCATTATCCCTTACTCCACGATCCTTAGATCTCAACGAATGCGGGGTCTCGAACAGCTGTAGGTTAACACTTGGCGTGTCCTATAGAGGAAACTCCGCAGCGGCTGTATTTTTGCTATGAAAGTATTTCTAATAGCCTCAGGCAGGGAGCTTGGAATCTACCGATTTCATGTCATGATCTGCGGTACCCAAAGTCCCGAATGGAACATGCGTTCGGTCAGGGAGGGGAAAACCCCGAAGGTTAGGTACTGTAACACCAAAAGAGGGTGAAGGCACCAGATTCATTATCATCATCGTGTGCAATGCCCAATATTGCGCGACCGTACATAATGGAAAGCATGGCCGCGAGGCCCAGTTTCCTTCACCCGCGACCTGCGTCTGCTCATCCGTGGATTACTGGGTATCAATCATGTATATCCGTCTGCTGCTGTGCCTGTGCGCCGCATTAGTTTTGAACGTCGCCGATGCGAGGAGCATTCAGTTGTCGCGTGAAAGCGAATGCCCACCGTTTGATAAAGGCACCATCGTGATCGAATCGTATCAGCTGTACCCCGAAAATGCCGATTTCGATCTCAGCGACTGTCTTTTGTACATTGGGTTTGTCCTCTTTCCATTTCCGGTGATAATTGGATGCCGAGCACTGCTGAGCAATCAAACCCAGCGCTCTCTACAATGCCTCCGTGGTAGTATACGACCCTTACGAGCTCGAAACCGTCGCGACGCTCGAGTTCCCCGGGTTCACTCGCACCCGGCCATACCACGTCGGGGGCGTGGCGTGGGACCCGTTCACGAACCTCATCTCAATTTTGGTAGACTCCGCGATCCCGCATGAGACGGAGGACCACCAGATCTCCGGGGACGACTTCGTTCTCCGCTACGATCCGGCCGCGCAGGAGGTGGTGTGGACTCTCAACATCACCGAGGTCAGCCAGGGGCAGTACGGCGGACAGCAGGACGTCGAGCACGATGCGCGCGGCCACGTCTACGTCCTAGGTAGCTACCCCGGTACCATCCTGCGCGTGGAGCCCGACGGAAGTAGCATCAAGCCCTGGTACCTGCCCGAGGTCATCGACCACACGTACAACGGTATTACGGGATTTGCTGCTACCGGGGAAATCCTGCTTGCTTCCGACGCTATGAATAACACTGGCAGCGGCGAGATCGTCAAGTTCGATATGACGGCGGACGTAGGCGCGCCTGTACTCGTCCCTAGGACGCCTAACGAGGAAATACTGTCACTCGACGCTGTTTACCTACCGCCAAAGTACGGCGGAACGGTGTTGCTTGTCTCGGAGCACGATCGGGGGGTATCGGTGCTTAGATCAGCGGACGGCAAGTGGGACGCCGCCGAGTATCTTGGCCGCATCTCGGATTACCTATCGCTAAGTGAAGGCGCGGTCAACACGGCAACGGTTGAGATTCCCGGGACTATCTACACGGTGGATGAGTGGTTCACCGATCCGATCGTCAACGGCACGTCGGCGGGGAATCGAACGGAGTTCCCGCTCGTAGATATCACGGCCCAAATTGAAGAGTTGTTGGCTGCTGTTCCCTTAACCAATTGATTGCGGAGAGGAAGATCCAGGGCCAGTTTAGTATTAGCGATGTTCCGGTACCTAAGGCAGGCTTCGTCCCTTGAAAATCTTATAAAAACACGTAATTTTAGAAAATGGTCATCTGTTTCGAGTACAGTTGCCGATTGCAATGATGCGAGTCCCTAACCTATAGGTTAGTCATTTTGGCGCAACCGGACTACAGCGAACTTTTAGGGAGCAGAAGCCCTGTACGCGGGGATTATGGGCGGAGGGCTAGAGGACTATTGCGCTGCAGAATAGGGGTTCCGCGCGGTACGGTATCGGAATTTTGGCACACTCGTACGCTTGGCCAGCCATATGGTTCTTAAGCTGAGTCGATTTTTCTATTACGGTACGTTCATGAGCGCATAAAACTTGGAACCCCGATATGTGTTTTGTCTTGAAGGCTAAATTTATGCTTTTCCGAGCGTCTCTCCCAGCTCCTTGCCTCGGCTGGTGGCCGCCTTTACGGCTTTGTCTACAGTCTCCTTGAACCCCGAAGCCTCGAAGCTCTTCAACGCAGCTTCCGTAGTTCCCTTAGGACTGGTGACATTAATTCGTAACTGCGCCGGCTCCTCAGACGATTCAATGAGCATCTTGCCAGCTCCGAAACATGTCTGTTTCGCTAAATGCGTGGCCTGTTCCCGCGTGAGGCCGAGGCCTATTCCGCTCTCGATTAGGTGCTCCACCATAGCGAAGAAGTACGCAGGTCCAGACCCTAGGTTAGAGATTTTTAGCTCAAGCGGGGTTCGATTAATTTACGCGTATTGAAGATAGATGGATGGCTTACCTGAAAGCCCGGTGACGACATCAATTAGCTCTTCCCGGTCCAGCCACTCGGTCACCTTGCTAACACTTTCCAGCAGTGCCGCAGCCAGGTACTTCTCATCCTGAGAGACGTCGTCACTCGCGAAGAGGCCTGATGCGCCCTCACCCAGCAGGGCGGGGGTATTAGGCATGACGCGGATGATAGGCGGGTCGCGGCCGTCGGGGAGCTTGAACCACTCCTTCAGGCTCTTGAGCGTGATGCCCGCGGCGATAGAAATGATCAGAGGCAAGGACGCGCGCTCGGCCCAAGCCGCTGCAAGCTCCTGGCACACGCCCTTGGTGACCTGAGGTTTCACGGCGAGGACCAAGAGGTCGGCATCCTGCGAGGCCTCGACGTTGGAGGCGGTGGTGCGGACTCCGGTCGCGGCCATCTTGTCCCGGTTAACGTCCCACGGCTCCGACACCCACACGTTCTGCTTGTCGATGCCCTTGGCGACGAGGCCGCCGATGATGGCGCCTGCCATGTTGCCGCCGCCGATGAAGCAGAGCTTGCTCTTCTGCAGTTGAGACGTCATTTTCTTTTCTTTTTCTTGTATTGTATTTCTTGGTCTTTCGAGTTGCGTGAATTTGTTATCCAGAGTGAAGTCCGGCTCTCGTTTAGTCGGATCCGCTTTTGATACCTACAGTTAATTCCGATGGTAACCCTCTGTGGCGGTGCATCGTGGCTTTGTCGCTAGATCTGTATAACATCTACATGTAGGTAATTACTGGTTAGGATTATTAAAATCGACGAAGATACAAGTTACCTCCCTCAGGGGCTCGGTATGATATTCTCTACGTGCTCCACGACGTCAGAATGAAGAGAAAAGACTTGATTTCCGCTTTTATAATCACTTTAACTTAAATCTTACCTACTCATTGGCATAGACTCACGCACATTTTTTCGTGAGTGACTTGAGCCTTGGTGGACTCACAGGGTAAAATATCAGTGATTTAAATCCAAATCACCTCTAGGTCGGATAGCAACCGAGAGCATTAATACCTCAAGTCAGCAGTGACTTAAAAGCGACAAGCTTGGAGCCACTGACGGGCTTATACTAAGATTGGAGAAAAGAGTAAGAACCTAGGAACACAGAACACATATATCAGCGCCTTCAAGCATGGAAAATAGTTCCACCCATTTCAATAGATCAATCACCTTCTCTAATCTCTATTCGCTTAGAATTGTATACTTTGTTCCTGCCAGTATAACAATGCCTACGACAATCGAATTGCTGCCAAATGAACTCCTTATCGACATTTGCGAAAATCTCGATAATTTTTCCTCGTTGGCAAGTATTGCCATGCTGGACGATAGTGAATGAGTGAATTATACCTACCTAGTGGACACAAATTGTAGTAAGCGTAAGTGAGAGATACAGGAAATAGCGTGGGCATGTTAATGGTGGAAAGGAAAGAATTGAAATGGGAGGACGACATGCCGCCCTTAAGTAGACATTGGGCGGTGGAAGGCCGATTGGATTCTGCCGCCAAGTTTGCAACTCGCAAAAGACCACTGCTTATTCCATTTTTCGAGTCTATCAGGAGGTTACGAAGGCAACAATGCCCAACAT
This sequence comes from Hypoxylon sp. FL1150, assembly GCA_022495205.1. Lineage (NCBI taxonomy): Eukaryota > Fungi > Ascomycota > Sordariomycetes > Xylariales > Hypoxylaceae > Hypoxylon > Hypoxylon sp. FL1150. The sequence goes on along the minus strand of MU376203.1, from coordinate 53,313 downwards.
TGGTACTACCGCAAATATTAGCGCTGCTGGTCTCCCAGCAGGGAATTTGATAGGCTATTTCCTTTTTTCTTTTTCAATTAATTGAACCCTTTATTTTGTAATTTGTAAAAGCCTCATGTAAGCCGCCCCGGTAGCTAAGGGACATAGTCGCAGCTTGATTGTGCTGGAAGATACAGTATATGAGCTGGATTTAGTGTATTAAGTGGTTGATTAGCTAGGTACTATGAGCGAAGGGGGAAGCTGTGCTTTATACCTATACACATCCACGCTACGTCTCCATGTACTGTACCTGACAGTGATCCCTTGACCCTGCACCATCTACTCGTCCCTGTTTTTCGCCTTTGTGCCTTGGTAGAGTCCCTAACGATATTAAACCTTTTAGAGGTATAGACGGTACCGTTTAATTAAACAAATCCCTAATGGTAATAAGAAATAGCCACAAATCTAGATATTGGGTAGCTGTGAGTTATCAACTACGTACTTCGTAATGTACCCAGGTTTGATTTACATTGATTTCGCCAATCATCAGTGAAAACGTTATAGTGAAGTAGCGTCGAGGCCCGCCAGGTGCTAACGGCAAGGACTATCAAGCCACCAAGTGTCCTCAACTTTTACCATCTTTCTTCTTTGCTTCATTTTGTGTCAAATCACACTTGCTCTACCTACCTAGGTACCTACTGACAGGTATCATCAAGATGCTTCGACAACTTCGTGTCCGGGCTAAACTTGCATTACCCCAGCCTACGGCCCCTTACCGGCAATTTAAGACTCCCCAGCAACTCAGCTTTCCTCACCTCGGACCGTATCCAGGTCCGTACTTCCCCTCACCCTTGGAACGAAATCCCCCACGGGGGTATATCATCTTGGCATATCTAACAGGATCTATCTTAGACAAATTGGTATTCGCAACTTGCAGGCTTTCCCATCGCTCATTCCTCGAGTATTCTTTGAGGATTCAAGCTATGCTAAATATCGTAGAAGCGACCCAAGTCGGCGACCAAGATGAACTGAAGTGGCTCAACTTCCAGGTTGATTATCGCATTACTCACGAGCTCCACGAATCAGAGGGGAGGCTGGTTCCTTCACTGATATCGGCGCCCTGCTCGAGTTATCCGACGCAGACCCAAATAACGACAAAGTCACACCCAAAGAATACACCCGGATCCTCCTCAAACAACACAAAAATCCTACCAAGCTGTCCTCATTATTGTCAATGCCGACGCAAGTATTACTGAAGTTCTTAGCATGCAGGGGTATGAAGATAATTCTGGCGAGATGGAAGATAGCGGGTTACAGAATTTATCTTTCCGCATCAAACATCTTATCCCCTTGTATTGATTCAGGAAGGACTTGTTAAAGAATCTCACCATTTGATTGCCAAGTTCATGCTACAAGACGCAGCTCTCCCAATTCAGTTGCTGTAGGAACAGGACAGAAGTTTACTGGAGCACTTGAGTCGTCGGCACACTTTCGGGAATTGGGGTTGGCTCGATGTCTCGTGGTTTTGCTCAGAGAGTGAAGCACAATTAGCACTAGCGTAGATTTGGGGATGTATCAAGTTCTTCAAGATTGCACTAATTGGGGACTACTTGCTCAATCGAGTTCCGTAGAATAGGGTCTAAGGATTAACACCAGGTATAGATAGAAACAAATGGGTATCAACGCTTTCATCATCTTCGTTCTGACAACATCCCCACTCGAGATAGAGGAGTTTAGTTGACGGAAAAGCCCTTGCGAACTAAATCAACCACAGCTACTGCCGTAGGCCAAAGTCATGATGACGAGCCCGAGTTCCTCCCTAGTCTTCTGGACTTCTTGTTCACCACATCCACCACCTCGGGCTCTATCGTCTCGGGCTCATTGGTCCGAGTGGACTGTTCACCTGTCTCAGGATCGTCCGTGTACGGAACAGTCGTTGATTCGTCATCGCCATCCGCAACAGGTGCCACCGCGTAGCCACGATCAGCACCGCGACCTCGGAACCAGGCCGGCGTCTTCCACTTGGGCACCTTCATCTTGGGCAACGTGGGTAGTTTGAACTTCACGTTCTGAAAGTTCGGCCGCTCAGGGAGCGACGCCTCGTCGAGCCATGGCATTAGGGGCGGGGCATCCGGTCGCAGCCGTCGCCCGCAATCTGGGCAGTCGGGCGGTATAACCTGCCATGCGAGGTACTGGGTCAGCCCAGGGATCGCGAGGCCGCGGGAGAGTTCGCGTACCGCTAGATAGAGATGGATCAAGCTGCAAATGAGAGCTTGTTAGCTAATGCGCGAATTACTAGGGAACGGTGGCCCTTACAAGTTCACTAGCAGTGGGATTGTAGCATACGCGGCTAGCATAGACGTCTCCGCGCTGTTGGTGTCCCCGCTACTTGAGTCGATCCACGTAAATACCAGCACCACCATTAGTGCTGCGGCGAGGATCGTGTCGCCGACAAAAGTGAGGATAGGGTGGCCGCGAAGACGCGTACGCGCATCAGATCGTTCTTCCGATTGCGACACTCCTCCGTGCCTTTGTCCTTGCTCCTGCTCCTGTGTCTGCCCTTCATCGCCATCTTCTCGCTCTGTTTCACGTAATACTCGATTGTGCCTTGCCGCTTGCCTCGAAGCTAGGAAGACCCCCGCCCCAGCCGAGAAAGCAAGCGGTACTAAGCCGACGGCGGGGACCGGACTGCTCGAGACGACTCCATGCGCAAGGCAAAGTGGGAATGCGGGCAGGAAGGTCGAGGCAGTGACGATTCGTAACGTTCGCGTGTCTGCCATACCTGATAAGGTAGCAGGGTGGTCCAAGAAGATGACGTAGGATTAACTGTAGGAGTCGGTCAGCTTCGTCAAAACAAATGGAGGAGGCAAGAAGAGGGGGACGAACAAACTAGAAGGGTTATATAGTTGAGGTTCATTTAAGAAATACCCTGATCTTATCGCCGTCAGGGGGTGTGATTGGCCAACCAGCGAGGTTACATCGTTGGATCACGACCCCTACCGTAAACCGGGCTGTAACTTGATACGCAAGCGACTACATGTCATGTCTAAAAGACGTTGCTAACTAAGAAGATGGGAATATAGGCATCTGCTTTGTGCTTGTTCCAATTACTCGTACTCGCTCCACCAATGCAAATACAGGTTTGGCATTATCCTTGTAAGCGCACTATGATATCAAGCAGCGTGGACAAAATTGACGAGCTTCATCAAAGGCACTATAGTTCTTGACCCTACGCAAAGAGCCATGGATATAAACTCAGACGGCCGCTCGTAGCTTAAACGACCGCTCGTGGGCACTTCCGCCCTCCTACCAAACCAATAGCCCTCAATTTAAAGGGTTGAGGGCCAAAAAGTGAGCCTTGACAGCGAGTAAATGAACATGATCGAATACAAAATGCCTACTTATTGTCATGTTCCAAGAGAGAACACCATACCACCCACTTTGCTACTGCTGCTATATCTTACAATAGCACTCGAGAGGCCACCGTCTCAACTGCTAGCCCCCCTTTTCAGTGTGGCATCATTGCATCTGCACCTGACTGCTCGACTAGCCCGGGAGCATTCGAATAGGGTTAAGTAGTAAGTGGACACAACAAAGGTAACCACGTATATATATAGATAGGTAGTGGCGTGAGTCACTGAAATATTTTGTACTTCGTACTTACGGACTCAGTATTGTTGAAAGATACAATGGCATAGGCATAGTAGAGGGAGGCCAAATGGCGAAAGATGATTGCAACCTTAGGTGCATTAAGGTAGCTAGGTAGGTACAATAATACCAATCATGAAAAAGGAAGCCACGGCGCTACAGGGGATGCTGAAGTCCTATGAACTAACTACAAAGCAAGGCAGGTACCCATGTATTAGATCTTCGAGCTTGCTGTCGACCAGTAATGTAATCTAAACTGGGTCAAATCAGAAAAAAATTTGCATGTACTGATTAAGGTTCGACTTTGGGGCATCTGCTGCAGCCTATTAGAGGTTGCAAATCGACGCGGTCTCTGGGGAGATCAGGAGTACCTGGATATTTGCACTGATTCTAGCTACGTACCTTTCTTAAAAAGTCCATTTTCAGCCTTGTTGCTCTCGTTACCTTTTCTATTGTGGGTAATCAAAAGCGAAGGCACTACATTTGCCATTGCTGATTAGAATTTTTGCGCCAGAATCAAATCACCCTTCCACCGCCCAATGTCTACATAAACCCTACCTGCTCTCCCATTTGCAATCTTCTTCTCTTTCTTCCTTTCTTTTTTTTTCCAACAAGCAACCCATCCACATTTTCAAGATGGAAGACGTAAGTACAAAACATTCATTACTTCTATTCCCAAACATTCCTCCACCCTTCCAACACTTACATATCATCATTGCATCCTTTCCACATCCATGATTTTATCATTACACCCTCCCAGTACCTACTTGCCCATCTAGTATTCAATTATTTTCAGTGTATCCCGGGCCTCAAAAGAGCCCATGGTTTGTTCATCCATACTAGTACTTGATCTGGTCGATACTGCCCTCTTCTGCTTTCACCTTCAATACACATCACCATCAGTACCTATTCTTGTCAACCTTTCTACGAAACAACAAAACGCCTGATGTCCAAGGCATGTAGTTCGACTTAGCATTTCTTGTATGTCACTAATTCATTGGCAGGACGAGCATGGTGACGCCGACACGTCCATGCGATCGGCCGGTGCAACCGATATTTCCATGGTATCGGTGGGATCCGAGCGTTCGGATATTACAATGACAAGTCCTGACAATGGACCGGACCAGCGGTTCGATATGATCCGGAGCCCGACCCACGTCGTAAGTCTTTCATCCCCCGACCTCGTTTTTCTTGCCGTCTTCTCTGCCAGCCTTGTCACTACCAACATTTCATTAAGACTGCCTGCATCAATTGCGTTAATTGGTCTGCGGAGAGCCTTCGACACCTGCGGCTGTTGCCAAGGCATGTATGGGTGCTATTCCAAACCTCCCTACTTTGGGTAGGGGCACTCATCCTTTGGCACTCTGCTCGTGGAAGAAGGAACAGGCCGGCTATCCTCGCCATCCCCCTGGGGTGTGGTCCTGGGGTCTGGGTCGGGTTGTTTTGTTGGCTTTCACCGAGCGAGTCGCCTTTCGGGGCGGCCGCCGACTCTCCACCTATCTCTCACGGGTGGTCTGGTGTGGATGGCGGATGAACAATCGCCTTGAGGCGGGGTTTCCCGGTAAAGCCCGGCTTTGATCCATAAACGTCGATGATTGCAGATACCTCGGAAGCTTTACTTTGTGGGTACGGTATCCCAATCTGCCTTAGGTAGGTAGGCAGATTGGGATCTCGCTCGGTGGCGTGATGCTGGAGAAGACAGGCGTTATAGAATCTCGAGGCTTGACTTACTCAGCGATCTTTTGGTTTGCTGACGGGGTTTAAACAGGCACACTCTATCCCTAACGAATATGTCCGCACGCTAAGAGAGCTGCCCGTACAGCTCGATGCTATTTTGTCTCATCAACAGGCCGCGGAGCGATCCCGCTCGAACGAACTGGAAGTAACTCGACAAGTTGCCTACGAAACGCAGATGAGCATAAACAGGATGGAAGAACGAGCGCAAACGAGCGTAACCAACCTAGAAGAAAGAATGAGAGCTGATCTCGATCGTCGGTTCCAAACTCTACACGAGAGACAGACTGCTCTGTGCCGACTTTTAGATGAGAGAGAGGCAGCCCGTCATGAGGCACAGAGAGAACGAACGCAAGCGCAAACCGCGACGCTAGCTCAGATTAATCAAATGACGTCTGACAACAATTCGTCGAGAGCTAAGACGGAGGGCCTCCTCATACGATCGATGGGCAACGAACTTGATATCAAGGAGCATCTAGTAGGTAAAACAGAACCCTAGTGGACAGCTCCGCTCTAACGACTATGCAGAACTCGCAGGATCGTGTGGTTGGGGGCTTGGTGGCCCAGGTTCAGAACTTGAACCGCCAGGCCGAGCAGGCAAACCGCCAGGCCGAGCAGGCAAACCGCCAGGCCGAGCAGGCAAACCGCCAGCGAGAGGTAGTAAGTAGATCTCCGTTTCACTAATCATCTCATACTAACGGTTGGATAGGACTGGAATCTGGTATTCCGAGACAACCGGCTGCGAGCTTTCATCGTACTCCTCGCAATTACTTTTTTGCCTCGAGCAGCAGCAGCGGTATTGCTAATCGTCATAGCCCTCCTCTGGTATACCTTGAACTAAGTAATTGGGGCTTCGCCAAGGCTGAAACATGCCAGGGTCTATTACACGCGGAATTCAGTGAGCTTCTAGGTAGTAAAGTAGTGCACACAGCTGCTTAAGAACAGAACCAGTAGTCCATGAACGACTTCAGGAATTAGTCAATGTTTTCCTGAAATGTAAAGTGATAAAAAAATGGTGTTCAGACTATTTGCCCATGATCCAGCCGACCTGTGAAAATACAGTAGGACTCTAATGATTAACGATGAATCAAGAAATACCCAATGCCCAAAATGTAAACTGTCAATTTGTCTCTATACCACTACGACCTGTGCTTCCCCCCCCCCCCTTCCAATCTGAAATATAATTCCATGTAGCTCCGGAGACCAATCCGAGCAGCCTGACCAAAAAAGCGGGAAGTTTCCTTTCCATCCTGCCAACCAGAGGCCACCCTCTATTCCCTCTATGCCACCCGTCGCAGAAGGAGCGCGTCAGCAGGCTTCTTGGGAGTAGGGTTCCGGGGGTTAGGCCGAGGACAGGTAGGGGGTTGACCGTATTGCGTAAACGGGGGCGGTACCGTGTAGATAACCCGCGTCTGAGGACCGCCGGGGACCGGCTGCTGGAAAGCAGTTGGGTGCGTGACGGGCGGAGGCGGCGGAGGCGGGTTAGGTCGCGGGTTGGGCCGGGGGGTCCGCGGGGTCAGGTTGGTGACGGGAACCGCGGGCGCCACCGGCTTCAAGATGGTGGCCTCGCGCAGGATCGTGGCAGGCTGGACGACGGCAGCGGGCGTCACGGGCTGCAGGACGGTAGCCGGACGGACGATCGTGGCCGGCTGGGCCACGGGGAAAGCGTGCAAGGGTTCGGGGTTGCTGGGCCTAGTGGGCGGGTATGGGCTAGGCCGCGGGTGGCTGGGCTGTGGCCGAACGGGGCCCCGGCTGTTCTGTGGCGGGGGGACAGTGTAGATGACCCGGCTGACGGGCGGCATAATGATATGGCCCGACATGCTTTGGGTAGTAGTGAGTTATTCCTTTTCTGCGAAGACCTTTCAAAATTAGCTACCTCGCGATCTTTCGAAAGAGGAGGCTTATCTACTTGTTGAACCGTGGTACCTTTCTAATCTTGGTTCAGAAGGTTGCAGGAGATATAGGGAAGGTATGCGTGGATGATGGAGATAAAGAAAGATGTTGGCTGCTCGATGCCCGAGCTCGGCTGTTCAAATATTAAAAGGCATACCTCCATCGACATATGACACTGTCTTGGCTCCAAGACAATATAACTATCACCAGGGAAGGGAGTGACTATGGAGTGAATAACAGACTTCGCAGACTAGGTAGTCATGAAAATCTACAACAGATGAAAATTGCAAGCAGCCAAAATCGTAAGCCGCCACGCCATAGTGTGTCGGAGCTATGGGCGCGATAGGTCTCAAGATCTGGGCCCTGACAGGTCCATCTGGTATGTGGGCGGATTATCTTGATACTGTTCGTATTAGAACCGGTGGGATATTCACGGGTTTCCGCTTATCTTCTAGTGAATAACGTTCTGAGTATGCCTTACGAAGGCTATATACAGTAATATTATAGCATTTATATCCCCTAGTGTCATCAACGCACGTTAGGAAGGGCTTCTGATATCAACTGACTAGCCGAGTCCTCAAGTCTTGCGTTTTCATCAGATCACATTATCTACCCACGTTATCTGACCGAGTAGCTCCACGCTGACAAGAGTACTGGGGAAGCAAATATGGAGAAAATGGAAAAAGATTCTGACCGAGAGACTTACGGTGGTGTCAAGAGCGAGATTCTCTGATGGTCAAGTCGTTCGATTTGTGCATAAATATTGGTATTTTCTTCAAATGCAGACATTAGTAAGAGAAAATTGTTCACGGACCCTCCTCCCCTCCTATTCACTACAGTGATAGGTAGTCAATGTGGACTGACAAGCGTACGAATCGGTACGCAAGGTAAATCGGGTGAAGAATATACATCGGTATCGCCTATAAATCAATACGATCAGCCCTGAATACTTCAAAGATAAAGCTACTCGTCAGTGGCTTGACAAATCGGATAATTCGCACTGCATCATTGCTCGATGGAACTCTTAAATGATGCAGCCTTACCTATCATAGATGACTCAACCATCACGGTTTCGGTGAAACTAACGACTTGGGTAATGAAACTTATTGCTCACCAATTATCATAGCTGATCTTGAAATCCAGTCAGAAAAATTGCGAGCCACCAAACTCAGGCACGGTCTCTCGGAGGTTATATCCAACTGTGGATTGAGTAATTGGCATCGACGTGTATTTCCTCTTCGACGGGCACAATCATGACATAGAACTACAGCGTGGATATATCCCACGAAGACGGGGGTGTCTAACGAATTGACACATATCCGGAGAATAAGGAATCCATTTTAAGTCTGATTATGGTATCATATCAATAATGCTGTCGATCAAGCCGCCCCCGAAAACGCCGCGCAACCAATGCCATGCAACACCGTCCCCCTTCAACTTAATCCCAGTACCTAATAATACCATCCGCGCCCGCCGCGACGACCTTGCTCGTCTCTTGAGGATGCCACTGCACGCACGTAATGGGTTGGTCGCCCGCGTGCAGCTTGTGGTACATCTTGCAGGTCTTCCAGTCCCAGAAGCAGACGAAGCCGCCGCCGTCGCCGCTGGCGAGGAACTGGCCGTCGGGGCTGCATGCGACGTCGATGGCGGTACCCGCGTTGTTGTGGCCGCGGTAGCTCTTCTTGCGGTTCTGGCGGAACTTGTCGTTGGCGCCGTAGACAACGATCTGGTTATCGGAGCTCTGGTAGGCGACGTACTTGCCCGACGGGTGCAGGCACGCGCGCGTCATCGGGTACATGTACGGCTCCGCGATATACTTTATGGGCACGGGGATGTTGTAGTCCCACGCCCGCAGGGACTTGTCGTCCGACGACGTCATGAACCGCCGGTTCTCGTCCACGAACGTGATGGTGTTGATGGCGTTGATGTGGTGGTCGTACTCCTGCACCAGCTCCCGCGTTCGCGTGTCGAACTGCACGATCTTCTTGTCCGACATGCCGGCGAGGAACTCGTGTGAGTGCTCGGGCGAGGGGTTGAACTTGACGACGTGAGGCGTCTTGCCCGTCGTGAACTTGTTGAGACACGCGCCGGTTTCCGTATCCCATAGTTTCATCTGGCGATCATAGGATCCCGAAATGAACCGAGTACCGTCGATATTGAAGCATATATCTGATACTGCTTTCGTATGACCCATGTAACTACGCAGCAATTCCTTTTGATGGTATACATCCCATATCTTGATCGTGGTATCGGCGCCGGACGACAGCAGTAGATGACCTGCATTCGGGAAGAACCGAAGAGCAGTGACCGCCTTGTTGTCGTGATTCTTCCATGTATGAACCAACTTTTTCGGGATGTAATTTGTGATGCTGCCAGGGTCCTTCTGCAAGTCGATATCCAAGTCTTGTGGTATATGCATATAGGTCCTCCCCTGGTAGTCGTATTCTTGATCACCGTGGAATATTGATTGTTCGTTTCCAAGTTCCTCCACCTCTTTCCTCCTGGCTAAAGCATCAGTGGGGGCCGAGACAACAGTACCACTTGCCACGACATCATCTTCGTCCTCATAGACGTATTCCACCTCTTCGTCGCTGGCCAGCTCTTCATCCTCCGCAACTTCCTCGTATTCGTCTTTTGTGTATTTCGCCCATGGCCCAACATATGCGCCGTCGCCGTCGGCAATAGTCGCATTGCCCTTCGTCTGTCTTGATGATCGTAATTTGGCGGCCTCTTCCTTGATGGCAGTACCCGATTGGTATTCTCTCTCAGGGCCGCCTTTGCGCTCGATGGCGCGATGCTTGCTTCGAAATGTGTGTTCACTAACGAATGTCTCCTCGGCGTGGCCGGTGAGGACGTTTTTGCGTTTTAATGTGTTGGCTTCGTCTTTGTATGGATTGAGAGGTCCGAGTTTAGGGCGTGCAAGGTCCTCGCCAGTGTACGGTACGACTGCATGATCAGGTTCGGCTTGTTCGCGAACAATGAGTGCATTTTGGGGCGCCATATTCGGCGGATATTCTCCGAAGTCCTTCATATTGGCTTTGTGTTGTGGTAAACCGTGGTTGATGCGGACTTGAAGTTGAACGTCTATGCTAACTAAGTTTCGGCGTTTGCTAGGAGTTACCTTCCAGGAGGAAAAAGCTTTTGGGTTAGCGCGTACCTACCCTGAGATGTACCCCACACTCCGTGAGATTTGTAGGACGTCTGCTCTGTAGGACCCACATTCCACTCTACACTTTTGAGTTCATTCTCGATATCTTACCTAAAGTCTCATACTTATCAATACGTATCTAATTAACTTCGAATCTATATTTGAAATAAATCTAGATATTCCATTTGAAAGTAAATATGAGTGTTCCTATCACTAGCAATGCAAACACCTATTTGTTCATAGGTTTATACCTAACCTAGTAGATCTATATATATACGCTTGACTAGTATCATACTTAATTTCCCATTATCATCCCAAACGAAACAGATCAAGACGAAAGATGATATACGAAACATTGGATTAAAGTCATCACTTTTTGCTGGGTATTATGAATGATTTCATTATGTCTGAAAGCTTCCCGGCTCAAAGAAACTGCACATGCTGGCAATTCGTTGTACCTAGGTACCTACGAGCCACAACCTTATCTACGAGCTCGCCTCGCTGTATCTATTTTCCGCCTAGACTCGCCGTCACTCAAGCTTCGTCGAGTGCTGATACATGATCTCCCCCCTTCTGAGCGTGGATATCTTCCTCCCTTTCCTTTCTTTTCCCGGTTGCATCTCTCCTACTCGTCCTGTCCAAGCAAATTTCACAAAGAGTCGCTCCAAGGCCCGTCTGATTCGACAGTCGTTCGTTACTTTTCCCACCTTGTATCAGGCAGAAAAGAGAAACCTGAATGATCGTGGGCTAGCTAAAAAGGGATGCTCTGTTTTCGTTGTCATAGCCATCCCCCAATATGCATCAGGTTACATTGAAGTAGCGCTTTCCTCGGATAAGTAAGTATGCGTGCGACGGGTTTATTTCGTCTCGTCCTTGATTAAGGCGACAATCATGCTGTATAGGTAGAAGAAGAACATGACGAGGTGGAAGCCCAGTTTGATGAAAGACTCCTGCAGGTCATGTAAGATGGGGCAACCATTCAAAAGGTGAATGTTTGGGGGTCCATACCTTTTTATGCACGTTGAGTTTCCTGAAAATTTCCGTTGCATCCAGCAGGTGGGTGTTGTCCAAGATCCTAAGCATCGCGTTAGTAGTTGTTTACGGACTGCTTGGTGGGCTTGAGCGCGACGTACTTCTTGATGTTCCAGGCGAGAAGAGGCAGGTTGAGAATCAGCGCCACCCAGTATCCGTTGATCAGGAACAGGAACGTGAGGAATCCATGCACGGCAGCCTCGGGGATGATGTACGTGTTGAGCCGGTTGCAGAGATCGATAGGGTTAATGTAGTCGCTGGACGGAGAAAAAGAAAACTGTTAGCCTGACAGTCTTCTAAGGGCAGAGCGGACAATAGAAACAATGACGTAGATCATAAACACGACCGGCTGCGGAGTTCTGGAACCGCAGCAGCATGTCTAATTTTCCTACACGTACCATTCCAAATCGCTATACATAATCGTGAAGAACACCTGGAGGAACAGATTGACGGCATTTATAAGCACGGCGAACAGGTATAACCACGCCTCGCCCGACATCTTGGCCGATGTGTGTTTTGGTCTGACTAGAAAGGGGGGGTTTTTCGCGCAGACGAGGAAAAACAAGCAGGTAAGCAAAGGTATACGATTGCTGACTACCGGGTCGGACCAAGCTGGAGCTCTACAAGGACCTGTCGATGGTTTGTCTGATCGGACGACGTTGGGCGCACGCTTCACGAAGTTCGGCGGAAGGGGGATGGGCGAGATTGTTTGGATTGCGGAGATAAGGCTGCAGGCAGGATTTCGTCGACTTTAGTTCGAAGTATCGCTGACTGGCGCAAGGACCACAGGTAGAAATATACGTATAGGTACGTATAGGTACGTGCCGTTCAGGGAGGCAGGCCAGTCGAAAGTAACACCCCGCGAAATTAATTAAGCCGGAGATGTGACTATTTGTTCGGATGTTTGGGAAAATTTGGGGTGACGAAGCTTTGTGTGCGGGTGGATGATGAAAGCGGCTCGGGCTCGCGCTTGTGAAGAAAAAATGAGCTTCTTCCTGGAAGAGGAGATCGGAGCCCTTGTTTTCCTTGGGGAGCAGCAAGAAAAGCTTGGTGAAAGCTGTCGGCTAAGGCCCACTACAATGGTGTACCTAGGCTGTACTAGTTCGACAGCCCTCACCGGATACTAGGTACCTGGTTAGGCTGGGCTGGGATGGAGGGGCAGGGGGCTTCGGGGAGTTACAGGTGAACGCTAACTTTCCAGACATGACGATCAAAAAGGCAGTATCTTCGTCTACGTCATAATTCAACACAGGTACAGATATCGATAGGAATGATTGCTGGGAAATATCGAGACAGAGAAACACGCAGAGCCATCATAATCATTCGCATATAGCACGGGCTGCTGGATTTCTGTAGGTCCATCTTGATCTATACCATTCATAGGGGACAATAACATATGGCCTATCTCTGACACAGTACTACGTAGATACGCTAGACTTAGAGTACGCTTAATTGCTATGACGGTACGCGTCTCCCGTCAGATTCAAGTCCTCGCAACAAACGTCTGCCACTAGTTAGCTGCCACCATTCGCCCCATTCTCGACTGCCGGCATCGGTATAGCTCCGCCGGGCGAGTTCTCTGTCCTCGCCGTCAGCACCTCTACACCCGTCTCCGTTACCAAGTAGGTATGTTCTTTGCTCAGGTCAGTAAATAGTCTACATAGATAAGAAGGGCGCATTTCACTCACCAAACTGAGCAGTCCTTTTCCCGTCAATCGTTGCACTCGTCCAGTTGTCAGGCCACGTGATGTCACGATACTTCCCCAACGCGATCATAGGCTCGATAGTGAAGGTCATACCGGGCTTACACTCTCCTACGGCCTTGTTCTTCGCATAATGCGGAACGTTGGGAGGGCAGTGGAACAGGCTGTTAACTCCGTGACCGCAGTACGTGCGGACAACGCTGCAGTTCTTCGACTTGGCGTGCTTCTCGATCGCATTGCCGAAGTCTCGTATCAAAGTTCCCGGTTTGATGAGCTTGGCTGCCTCGTCTAAACATTCTCGGGCCGTTTCAACAACTCGTACCGAATCCGGATCCGCCTTGGCTCTATCTCCCACGTAATAAGTCTCGTTCAGATCCGCATGGTAACCACCGTGGTATACCGAAACGTCTAGGTTGATGATGTCGCCATCTAACAACACTCTTTGGTCCGGGATGCCGTGGCAGATAACTTCGTTGACGGACGTACAGAAAGATTTGGGGAAATTGTTGTAGTTCAACGGCGAAGGGTAACACTGCATTCGTTAGTGGACTTCGCATACAGCCGTGGAATGCTGCCTACTTACGCTTCGTTCTATACAAGCCTTGTGACAGACTTCGTCGAGGTAATCAGTCGTAACACCGGGTCTAACCTCAGCCGCGATAATATCTAGTACTTCTCGCCCTAGCCTACACACTTTGCGCATGGCCTCCTGTCCTTTCGCATCGAGTATGTCGACCTTATTTCTGTTGATAAGTCGCTCGCTCTTCGGGTAGCCCGACTCGGCGTAATCTGGATGCGGTATGGACTTCGGAATCGTGCGCTTTGCGGATAACGGGTAGACGGGGCGCACGGGGCCGGAATACGCGAAGGAGGGGAATGGGTTAAAGAAGCCGGTTGCTGGATCAGGTTTAGAGACGACCTTTGGGGTTCGGATATGGTCAAGAATACCGTTCGCGGTCTTGCCTTGCGCGACCTTGTGCAGAGCCTTGTGGTCATTCTGCGATCCAACCCGTGTTAGTCTCGCATCTGAGGCGGGGACCTAGACTGAAGCAGACGAACCCAATTCTTCTTGAAGCAGTCCTGAGAACAGAAATTGCTATCCTTGATGCCTATCTTAAGACACGTAGGACATTGCAAAGCAGAGGCGTCATTCTCGCAGCCTGCTCCGAGGCACTTCTTGGCTAGAGGTTCGACGGCCATGATGAACGATGGAGGGGTTCACTTTAAGGTCAGAAACGGTACCTCAATGCTTGTTACTCGCTCGTATCAATGTGAAACAAAAGCCAGAAATTACGGCGAACTATATGCACTCTTATGAGAGACACAAGCTAGTGTGTTGAAAGTAGCTACCAGAAAAAGAATGTTGGTGACCACCAAAGTATTATTTTTTGGTACCTTGTAGAAGGAAAGGCGCAAGGCGCAAAGCGGCAAACCCTTCTTTACATGAGACCCCACTTAAAACTCGATCAATGCATGTTTCTTGGTACGCCGTTAAGTGACCTTCAAAGTAGATGAATCATGTAAAAGGGTAGTTTGACTTTGATAACCGCTTCTACCCGGAACAAATCATCAGCTTATGTAGAGGCGACTTGGTCATCTTCATACTTAGCGACATTTCCTCTATCGTAATGGAGTCTTAAAAATGCAAATGTTATAAAAAGTCATACTAATCAAGCTTGACTTGACAATATTGATTATTAAGCCTTTCATCCGGTATCATTAGAGATTAGACCTCCGAGAGCTGTGGCGCAAGGAAAAGCTCAACTTCTTCCTTATTCTCCCTCATCTTTCCCCCTGAGACATGTCCCGCCAGAAATATGTTGTAGTTGGCGCTGGTCCTGTTGGATCACTGGCTGCACTATATGCGGCCAAAAGAGGTCATGATGTCGAGATTTACGAGCTTCGAGGTGGTATGTCCGGCTCCTCCAAGTCAGAAGCTTCAGCCCGATGCTAATGTAACGTAGATCTGCGGGATCCTTCGACCATGCCGCTCAACTTCACCAAGTCTATCAATCTAGCTCTTTCTGAAAGAGGCATCAACGCTATGCGACATGCCAATCAACAGGAACTTCTTGATCATGTATTTTCTGCAACTATTCCGATGCGCGGGAGGATGATCCACGGCAGACGCCCGTCTGGCGAACTATATGAAGAGCCACAGGATTATGACATTCACGGAAGGGTAAAGTACAATTCCGATGCTAACTCATATAAGGATCGTATCCATGTTAACTCCCCCTTTAAGACAATCTTCGCTGTGGACAGAGCCGGCCTCAATGGCAGACTGTTGGACATTCTCAACGCCATGCCCAATGTCAAGTTTTTCTTTAATTATAAGCTCACCGGCGCAGACTTCAAGCAACGCAAGGCCTGGTTTGAGGTTCGGGGTCAAGATTCGTCCCCAAGTCGACCGGAAGAAGTCGAGATCACTTTTGACTTTATGATAGGCGCCGATGGTGCTCATTCGGCTGTCCGATACCATCTCATGAAGTATACGAGGATGAATTACCAGCAGGAGTACGTCGACACTTTATGGTGCGAATTCCAAATCAAACCGAAGAAGAGAGTCGGATCGCACGACCAAAAGTACAAATTCCGAATATCCCCTAACCACCTCCACATCTGGCCCGGGAAGAAGTTTATGTTCATCGCCATCCCCAGTGAGGTATGATGTGACATCTTCAATCAAACTTCTTTATGGTAGTACTAACAGATTTTAGGACGGTTCTTTCACCTGCACTCTCTTTTTATCGGGGCTTGAGTTTGCGAAGCTAGAAAGCGACTCTTCCAAGCTGCCGTCATTCTTCGATACACATTTTCCAGGTGTAACCTCACTGATAGAACCAATTGACCTCGTATCTTCGTTCGAAGCCAATCCACATCTCCCTCTCATCAGCATCAAATGCCAGCCCTATCACTATTCCAGCTCCGTCGTCATTCTGGGAGATGCGGCACATGCAATGGTCCCGTTCTACGGTCAGGGCATGAATGCCGGGCTTGAGGATGTCCGTATTCTCTTTTCGATTCTGGACAAGCATGCGACAGTTGAAAATAATAATCCAGGCGATCCATGGTCAATCGACGCAACCTTCCAACGAGGCCTAGCCCTCTCGGAATATTCCGCGCTCCGTGTACCCGATGCTCACGCGATCAATGACCTCGCCCTACAGAACTACGTCGAGATGAGCGCCTCGGTTCTAAGCCCCATGTATCGCCTGCGCAAGTTCCTGGAAGAGTTCATGTCCGTTCACCTGCCCAGCCTAGGCTGGCAGACGAAGTACTCTCGCGTCAGCTTCGGTAACGAAAGGTACTCGGAAGTTGTGGCAAAAAGTGAATATCAGGGAAAGGTTCTTCTGCGCGGATTCGTTGCGGTGATATGTGGTCCTGTTGTTGCAGGCATCCTTGGGCTCTACTTCACGCAACGACGCTCTTTCTGTGGCATACATCTCTTGGACGCAGTTCGCAACCTGCGGAGATGAATTCAAGGCTACTAATTGAACTATAGATTGACATTATGAAGAATTGCATGACTTGGAGGGTATAGGCGTTGCAATAGATATTTGGGACAGGCAATCTCTTTTCACGCCATAATGGTACGTCGGCATCATCTTCCAAATATCTATGTGGTGCGAGACCCACGCAGCTCGGAGATATTTCCATGCTCTCACTATTTGCGGGGAAGCCAAGCATAGGAAGCCTCTCATCATTAGCAGGATGCATTTCGTAAACTTGATGCATTATCATGCAAGTACAAAACGCGGGGTAAAATTATTCCAGTAAAGGGCTCTATCTACATAAGGTAAGCTGATGGTAGAACTCACAAGATGGGAAGATGCGATAAACCAGCTGTGGTCTTGGAACGGGGTGATATAAGTACAACTACCATCCACACCTGTCCATAAGTCCGCTCCTAGATCCTATCAAAGCGGGATTCCCAGAAGTTCCATCGCCCTCAATTATTTACCGCCGCCGTTACAAATACATATCGAAGTGTCTAGTCTAACACGGATCGTAAAGCCCGGTTTGCCTGTATTGCATGTCGGTAAGGGGCTGGTTTATATGAGCATCTTATCATCTACCAAATGTGTGCTGACAAGACGCAGCAAGCTGAAACGGAAGTGCTTGAAAGAGCTACCGGCTTGCTCATTGGTAAGTACATTGAATAAAGGAAGTTTGGTAGCATCACAGAGGTGTACTAACACTCATAGCAGTGTATCCGACTCGAGAAAAGGTGCGAGTATCCACCAAGGGTTCGAAATCCAGATGGTGGTGTGATTTGTGAATCACCAACCAGCTCTCAGAGTATCAATGTCAATGTAGAGGTCGACCCACAGAGTTCAGACGGCTCACAAACAGAGCAGCAAATCGGGTTTCACCAAACCGCTAATCCAAGCCGCGGTGATATCGACACCTTTCCTGCCATACATTTCTTGGACTCCGATGTTTGCGTTAAGCCTCTGTCATCATATTTCAACCCGCCAATGCCCTCTGCAACTCTTGACTACAGTCTTTCTCCTGATTCAAATAGAGTCAATAAGCGGTATTTCTCCACCGTCCACCACTGGATGCCTATTCTGAGTATCAAGAAGCATGTTCGGCGCAACATGGCCGAGGCTGAAGTTGCTCCGAATAGCCCCCTCCAACTGTTATTTTTATGCATGGACTTAGTATCAGAGCCTCTGTCGCCGGGAGTGACCGCCAGAGCAAACCTAAAATACAGTAGCGTGTTGGAGACGTTGTTCAAGGTTGAAAACTCGTGTTTTCCCTGCATCCAGTTCCTGCAATCCGTTATTTTGCTATCTGTTTACGAGCTCAGCCATGGTATATACCCAGCGGCCTACCTCCGCGTCGGTCACGCTTCGCGACTCTGTGTTATGATGGGGTTTCACGACCGCAAACATGCCGCCCAGTTATTTAAAGACACGGCTACATGGACTGGGCGGGAAGAGGAGCGGCGTGCGTGGTGGGCAGTCTTATGCCTTGACAGGTATCGATAACATATCTCATTGATATTGCACCCAGCTCTCTAACTCATTTGACTAGGATTATCAACCAGGGCATCAACGGACTTCCCTTTGCGGCGCCAGAGCCAAGCCCAGGAGAGCTGCTTCCATGCTCTGAAACTTCGTGGAACGAGGGCGGAGTAGGCTTTAGCGAACCCCTTTTCGCGACTTCGTTCTCGAACAGTACACGCTTGGGAAGCTTTGCCAACGTGTGTCAATCAGCGCACGTCCTTGGCCGCGTCCTTCGCCATCGAGACGAACTTCATAACGCGAGCTTAGGTCTAAATTTCCGCATTACAGAAGCGAAACAACTTCACGGCATCCTCACTTCTTTATGTTCACACCTAAGAGAAGCCTCTCGAGACTCGTTCGCTCTAGACAGCTCGATGTATGTCGCGCTGGCACTGTGCTTCTCCGCTCGCCTCATTCTGTGCGACTTGTACGCATGCAACGAGAAGTACTCAACCGACCACGGCAGGTCTTCAGAAGAAGCGGAGATACAGCGGGAAGCTATGGGAAGCATTTTTGAAACTGTCCAGTTTACTTGGCAGATTACGCGACAGGTGCTAAACTCGATCAAGCAGGGTGGGCAGGACGAAGTGGACAACATCAGTCCCCTACTATGCCACTGTCTTTACGCTGCTGCGGGGGAGAGCGAGTGGTTGATTCTCGAACAGGAGGACTCGAATGCGGGTATATGGCTGAAGGACTTCGTGCAGCTCCTCCAGGTCATTGAGACACGGTGGCAGGTTGCAGGTGAGCGAATCAAGCATCTCAGGGAAATGTGTCGAATTCTAACAGGAGTGTAGGCACATATCTGGCACAAATATCCGAATGGCCGGAATATAGCAGCCTCCACATCTAGGCACTTGAGGGCAGTTATGTGATTGTTGTATAGTATTGTAAGTTCAAGCGATGTTATAGCTCAATGTAGGTATTGGAGGAAAGCGCTTGCTTGCAGTACTTGCTTAGGAATCGACTCAAAGGCGTCCCCGGATTTTTATCTCCAGTGACCTGATAGGGATATAAGCCAACAGCGAAACAACAACAGCAAATTCAAACCCCAAATCTCCCGTCTTCTGCGCGATCGGCCCCGTGTACCAATCGCTTTGCATAGAAGGAATTATTAGCGCCCACGAGCTCAAGACAGCAGCAAGCGCACTCAAGCCCGTTGGGAGCGCTCGTCCGTCGTTCCAGATCTTTGGGTCGAAGTTGTAGGGGTTGCGTTTGCGGAAGTATAAGTATTCTGTTAGGAAACAGGTTACCGACGAGCCGGCATAGTACCCGATGATGCTAAGGAACGCCGTCACGGACGAAACAAACGAGGTCGAAGCCGGGATCGCCACAGCGATGATGACGGCAGCGGCGATAATCGAGAGGATACTGCGAGGTACTTTACGGATCCCCGGCGCTACAGCCGTCAGGTTGCTCAGGTTGCACGAAACCGAGTATACGTCGCGGCCGCACGTCGCAATGATCGAGAGACCGAGCACGACAAGCACGAACCGTCCGAAATTACCCAACCGAGTGATCAGGATCTCCCCGAGCACCGCGCCAATACCACCAGCCTTGTAGGCAACCTCCCAAGCCGGAATCGCAAACACGGCCCCGCCAATCGCCGCCCCAAACACCATGAGTAGTGAGAACGGCAGCGCCAGGCCGAGCAGGCAGTACGCAGCCAACCGGAACCGCGGCGCGCTGGGCGGCATATAGCACGCGTAATCGCCGGCAACATTGCCCCACGTCACCATGTTCCCCGCGGTGAAAGCCACCATGCCCAGGTACGCCTGCGCCGGCTGCGTTTCCGCTGGCACCTGCTGCCGCCACAGCTGGTCGCCGGCGGCGCCGATCAGGATGACGATGGCTAGCAGCGACGGGATCCACGCCCACCGCGTGAAGAAGTGCATCACGCGGTACCCCATGAAGCCGATGGCCATGGACAAGACCATGATGACGGCGATGGCGGCCTCGACGGTGAGGGTGCCCGGGCGCACGGCCGCGAGGCACTGGGCCCCATTTATGCTGCCGGTGACGCCGAAGCCACCGACGGTGAGGATGACGATGATAGTGGTAAGGAAGTTGCAGTATTTCCTATGGGATTGTGTGAGTCACTACTTTGGCGAGAACCATTGGTTGGTATAGGAGGTAGGTTGAGTGGTAGATAGGTAGGGTGGCTCACCCAAAACAGTACCGCGATTGTATCATCTGTCGCATCCCGGTCCGCGGCGCGATCGTCATAATATACGCGGCGGGGATCGTGAACAGGAACTGGAGGAACACGATCATCAGCGCGGCGTCACGCAGTGATAATCCATAGCCGATGGTCGTAACGGAGCCAATGCCGATCCTGTAGTTCAACAATTCTTAGCTTCGTTTCTTTTTCGTCGAGTAGGCGTAGATCCCTTCTTACGGCAGCAAGCTCGTCAGCGACGTCGCGAACACTGTAAATACGTTAACATAGCGCGTGTCGATGCGCTTCTCGACCGGCACGGGCTCCGCGCCGCGCATCTCGACGCCATAGTCGGAGAACTTCGCCCAGAAGGAGGACTTTGGGGTCTGGAGGAACTGATCTTCGACCTCGTCGACTTCGCTCGGTTCCGTCGACGACGAAGCTTCTTTGGGGCCCTTCTCGACATCGCATGGCGCCCCGCCCGACGCTTTGGCCGGTTCCTCCTTGTGGACGGTAACGTCGGCCATGATGCCCAGCTGAGCGGTACGATACGATATTCGACCTTTTTCTGGATGGCCTTGGCGGCGAAAAGTTAGCCAGACACGCGCTCTTGTCACTTCCAATTCACGCACACACACGATGGGAAAAAAGAGAGATGGGTCTAAATCCCCCCACGAACGAACCCGAAGCTTATTTAGTTTCCATATCCCACTATTTGAATGCCGGGCCGTGGCGCGGTTTGGGGTAGCATCGTTGATGCTAAAATGCGCATATATTACTGGCTTTAATCCTCCTTTCGATCGGGACCCTTGCCGAGTTCCTGGAGCTATCCCGAAGCAGCTATATTTGACACTCTGCTATCATCTAGTTCCCGGCTTTTACACGATTCCGGTCCCTATGTCCCGTCCCGACCCCGGGCTGCCAGGGGCTAGGTGCTTACTGTGATAGAGTTCCACACACACCTATATCTGACAGCTGCGCGCGATATGTGATATTTCAGCTGGATGGTTCCCCTCATCTCCAACCTTACCACACCAGAAGACTTTGGTGTTGCAAGTTCTTTTTGAAAAAGGCATCTGGTACCGAGGCCGTTTCATTCAATATTCACTCATCTACTTGTGCTATTCAACTCGCATTCCATTATTTTTGGCGCCTCCTCGAGGTGCGTCTTGTCATCATAGTCTATCAGATAACGAAATCCCATCGCGGCAGCAGCTTCTGAGTTTCTCTCAATCTAGACCGGTCTCTTCACCCCTGCCGTTCAGAATCATCCCGGCTCTCCCGGCTCGACTCCGCAACGCGCTGCGTGCGTGGACGTCGGACCTGGTCGTACACCTTCACTGTCGTTTACGCTTCGCCAGGTGTTCTGGTGCGACCGAAGATGATAGAGAGGACTTTATGGAAAGCATAAATAGAATGTTATACTTGGGTATAAAAGGTCTTCAAGTACAGATGCCTCTGGGGAAATTATACTCACCGGCTGTCCTCAATAGTCATTCCCCCTCCCCTGAACCATGCCCCATGCCCTGCATGACCCAATTAGCGACTCTTATCCAAACAATGAATAAGAAGTATGTAAGGCCTATAAGGTGTGGTGGCATTGGCGGCAATACCCATCTTACATACCTTGGGGCCAGCCGCGTAGGTGCGGTCTGTTTGACCACATAGGAGCTACAGCTGTCAGCTTCACTATTCCCTCAAGGGAAATTTCAAACGGGCTGTCACTTCTCACCCGCAGCCTTGATTAGATGCGGCGGCCAATCCTTGTATAGTTGCTCAATCTTATCGGCACTTACGGGCCCGCTCCAGCGATCCGACAATCCAGCCCCTGCGTCATCCAATGCGATCACGCACTACACCAACTAACCGTCGCTGAGCAGATTATACAGTATATTACAGTTACCAGCAACCCACGAATACTCGCGGGCGTCTTCGAGTACCACGGCCTCATGCCGAGACTATTTCTGAGCTTAGGTGCAAGGTTGGACGGTTGTAACCAACCAGGCCCCTGTGTTTATCAGTATGGCAGCCGGATCATCGCCGAGGATGAGCTTGCGAACGGTGCTATGGATGCTGTCGCATTCGGGGGTAGTTCCGTCTGTGAAATGAAGTCTGAGAGCGGCCCTGCAATTCTTCTGCAGTGGCGTGATGATCTACAATTGCACCATTATGATCCAAAGGGACACGGAGGTGTTCGGCGAGACGGCCAATAAGTTCGTGTCAGAGCGCTGGCTAGATGAAGCAGCTAAGTAGATTCCGGCATCGGCTTGGTGCGTCTTTAAAAGAGATCCACGCAATTGCGTCGGACAAGGACTGGCTTCAGTCGAGGGCGCGCCATGTGGTAGCGCTTATTACATGGCCAAGGAGTGTTTCAGGGTAGCTTCCGAGATGTACCTAACCTAGTAAGCTTATGTAATTACTCAGACGCGGCATGTATCGCCTAAGCGCACCGACAGGATGATGATGAGATGACTCAACACATTTCGATTGACTACGGAAATTGGTCAAGTACGTCCTGGGTTCGGTATACATGTAGCCTCACCGCTTGGAGCAGGATATTGATATGCGAAACATGTCGATTATCTAAGCTGCTCGGACTTTGATGCTACACTTTCTACATCGTCGTCAAGGCAGGAGACGCACGGCTACGTGATGGGAATGCTGGATCAAATAACAAATAGATCAAAGGCAGCATACCGACTATGGTTCACTGGAGCTATAGGAAGGATTGAAAATTTTGCTCACATTTACATTCGTTTCCAAACATTCTAGCGCGTTGGGCTTGCCTGCATTTACCGACGAAAGGGGGGGTTTCCCCCCTTGCTTAACTCAATTATCTTATACCATCCAAACCCGTACTACTATCTGGGGATTCCAATACTAATTTCACCTCCTTTTTAACGACTGAGCTCGACGAGCACGCCGTCAATTGGCAGGAATGCGATGAGCGCCTCGGCGATACGGTCGCGATGTTCAGGGGGACGTCTGGCGGGTCCCTGGGTAACACGCATAGATATATCTTCGAGAGTCAGGATGGGTCAGCAGCAGGCAGTGACATTTCGCTGGCCGTAACCAATGGAATCATAATACTAGACTTCTTTCGGGGAGATAGTAATTATCACCTTCCCCACGTTCATTCAGATGTCTCATCAGAAACCAAATACCGCATGCGTCGACGCATCACAGTATCCCCAATGAGTCGTCGAGAATTTCGTGTATGAGGTCGAATACTGGTACGTGCCTCCAGGCTCTTCACCTGGCAGGTGTAACTCCAGGTATCAGTTTCGACTCTCTGAATAAGGAAAATAACTTCTCAATCCATTGCTCCGCTGCCATTATCTAGCCGTTGCCATCACTGGAGAACGACACTATCATTGATCTGAATAGTATTTGGCTTTTCTCTCTTGGGCGGCGACTTGGTAACGCCTGAAAGTATCTGACATCCTCTTTCAAGTCTGATAAGACTACCTAGGCAACAACTTTCGCTTCTGCAGCAGTGGAGCTAAGGGTAAGTAATGCCACGGTTAATATAAACAAAGCTAGGCAGCTAACAACACGGGTTTACAGCGAGGTTTTCCTAGCAAGTGGCAACCCCCTGAATGCATAACGATCCCACTCTCGAGATGCAACAGAACCCAATTCGTTGTGGAAGCGGAACTCGATCAATGGCGGAGTTCTGTACTCAACTACGAAACAATCTGGAGTCGTAAGCAGATATGCAGGTCTCATTGCTCGCATTCAATTGAACAGCCCCCTGAACCAGGGGCCTCCAAATACGAAGGCGGGGGAAGACTTCGGAGAATGGATACATCACAACTACGTGTGCTGCCTGCCAGCTCACATAAGTTAGGAATGATTTATACGAGCCAGCTCGGATGACTGCGGCGGAAGATGCAAGGTTTGTTTTACGTGCAAATTTAGGCAGCCGCCATAAAGTTATTGTAGGTTCTGGTTTAGTCAATCAGTCTAACGATCCTACCGTGGCGGTGCCGTATGTGCGTCGTCTCGCATTTTAGAACGGGGCTAATGATTACCAGCTTCAGCCCATTGTTAGGCAGCAGCTGAAGCGGCTGTGAAGGCTAGGCCCGAGTCCGGGTATGTTAATCTGCTTAGCATGAAGTTGTTCTATGGTTGGTGGTGGCCGCTTTCTTTGTATTATATACGACCTCCGTCCTCGTAGATGTTGGTTTCAATTACTACATCCAAACAGTCGAACTTTTAGTAAATCATATTTGAAGCCTCCATTTGATATTTCTTTCTTTTTCTTTTCCATATTAACCTTCATTGTCGAGATTTTGAGAAGAACGTCATCATGGTTAATGTCGATCAATTGCCGGAGGCTTTGAGTGACGCGAACAACTGCCAAAAAGACTTAATACCGGGTTTCGACTATTCATACGGCTACCGACCCAGCTTAGCAGCCGGGATTGTATTCTGTGTCCTTTTCGGGATTGGTTTCTTCTGGCATCTACTGCAGACTATCCGATTAAGACGATGGACGTCAGCTTTGCTTACGATCGGTGCCTTAAGTGAGTTTCCTGACATCGGTCGAGTCCCAAAACCAAGCGAACTGACAAGAGAGCAGCTGAACTCATTGGTTGGATAGGACGGACTTGGTCCGCCGAGTGCCCTTACAACCAAAATGCTTTTCTGATTCAAATTGTCACACTCATTATCGGCCCCGTTTTCTTTACGGCCGCCCTCTACGTGTTGTTGGGCACGTTCATCGTGCTACTGGGACGACAGTACAGCCTAATTTCCGCGAGGATGTATACGATTATTTTTCTCTCTTGTGACGTGATCTCCCTCGTCATTCAGGTACGCATTATAACCACCTTCAACGTCTTCCGGCTCATGATCGCATATACTGATACCTCACCAGGCTGCTGGTGGTGCCATGGCTTCTTCTGCTGCGAGTAGCCAAACGGACACCCACCTAGGAACCAGCATCATGGTGGCTGGTGTCATATTCCAGCTCGCGGCGATGACCGTATTTGCCCTTCTTGCCGTGGACTTCGTTCGAAGATCGACCCGGTTTGGCATGCCAGCGAAATATAAGAAGGTTATGATTGCCTTGTTTATCTCTCTTGCTGTCATATATGCCAGAAGCGTTTTCCGGACCGTCGAGCTCATCGAAGGCTGGACGGGGTACCTCATGGAGCACGAAGCCTACTTCATTGCGTTGGACGGCGTCCTGATGGTAGTGGCCGTTCTTATATTCTTGCCATTCGACCCTGCCCGAACGATTGCCAAAGCTCACCGTCCCGTCGATAGGAAGGAGTCTGCCGAGTTAAGTGATTTTAGTACGGTCTGAGTGATGGAAACACGCGTGGGATCTCAGTATCATACGCTGGGGACATGTACCTTCGCGTTTGGCTTGAGAGAAGAGTTAAACCCGGAGGCATTACAATCGATCTTCGTATGTGAAATCTAGTTAGGTGGGTACCTTAGGTACCTAGGAATGAAAAAATTACACTCCAATCGACAGCAGCCGCGCATAATTCTAGCTTTCCTAGTCGTGCTAGCCTCCAGTGCTTGGTTGCTGGCTTATTACCCGCGAAAGGAGAGGTATATACTTTGAACAACGTTTTTGTTCCAACACAGAATACAGGATGAGAAACAACTTAATGTTAGGCCAACCAACCAGTTGATATTCGATCGTTTAATACGTTTCCGCCATTATACGCTATATATAAGAAGATCCGTGTACCTTAAATATTTTAAATATATTTCCACCATCGCGCTTGATATCACCGTACCCAATATTATATGCGATATTGTCATACTCAGCATCAAATTCAAAATCGTCTCCACCGATCCAAATTCAACGCGGCATTATGGAAGCATTTGAACCGCAATCGCCAAATTGGCGCTTCGAAGACGCACTGGCTTGGGCTGAGAGAAGAGGACTCATTCCACCAGGCTCAACACCTGCCATTCCTACACCACCGGCTCCTACATCATCAAATCCATCATCAAATCCATCATCAAATCCTCTCCTTACTACTATGCCCTCAATTCCTATACCGCCAACTCCGGCTCCTGTACCAGCAACTTTGGCACTGCATACGGAACCGACTGGAAAGGCAGCACCCCCCGTTACTCAAATACTTCATGATTCTGCGAACTCTTCTTACCCAAGGGGTATCCCCCTTGGCTTTTCCTCACCAGTCTCTAGCCCCACACCGAATGAGCAGACAGTTTTTCAATCCCACCGTGATGATGATATTATGAGGCGTCGTAATCGCGCTCTGAAACGCGAGAAAGACCTGCGTGTGAAGATTCTGAGAAAGGGGTATATCCAGCGGAAGAACGAGCTTAGGAGGCAAGCTATCGACGCCATAAATGACGCCATGCTAGCTGGGAACGCTATGATGCACAACGGCCAATTTAGTCGACCTCGGCCTCCTCCCAATATCCCGACTCTTCCTCCTCATCAACATCCCCAATTTGCATGGGAGCTTGATGAAAGTCACCCTACGTTTTCAGAGGAAGGATATGTACCCCCGGAGAATTCTCGAGAGGCGTTGCGCCCAACAGAGCAAGAACTTTCATCTAACGTGCCAACTTCTCAGAATTGGGACGTTGACTCTAGTCACACCATTCCTCCTAGAAGGCGTGTACGATTTGCCGAGGAGTCACAGATAAGGTTTATATAGGCTGGCTTAAGAGATAGTAGTAATTGAAAATCATGAACAAATTCAAGTTAAGCAAGTCCAAATGAGGAATAACCTCTTTGTTTCTTATAAATGATTCCTTTTCTCGGAAAGAGTGATATAACAAAGCCTTTACCAGATATAAAAATGCTTCGGGAATTGTGAGTTGGACAAAGAGAAACAAGGCTTTAATGAATATATCTCCAATTACATAGGCCACGGGGGAGCAGCATGCAAGTATCCGACTACGGATTCCTAGTAACTCGTGTATTAGGTAGTTAACGAGAAAGCTTAGTCGAGAGAAAGCTTAGTCAATATTGGATGCAATAGTCAAATTTTCATAAAATACCGAACTGCGCTTTCTTGACATGAAGTGAATCATAAAACTTCCTTCCTTCATGAAATACTGAGATATTCAGTGAATACTCGAAGGCTGAAGGAGGGGTACACAGCCAGTTGCCAATGCTGCAAAACGGAATTTCGAAATTCTACCTTCCTATTTCTGCATTTTCCTTTCCGTGCACGTCAAGAAATGGCCGGGCGAAAGGACATTCCCATCCGTGTCATCGGATTCACAGTGGTCTATGAGCCACATGGTGTTGAGCCCATCGCTGAGTGAGTGATAATCTGGAGATTCAGTCAAGCTAACATTGAATAGCATCATTCTTGCGCATAGCCTTTATTGACACCCTAAAGTCAAATAGGTGCCCCTATACACGTCACTACGGGAAGGCGGATACACGTACTTGACATGAAATAGTTCAGTATTCAGTCCAAGTCAGCAGCAGCTTTCAATGCGATTATTAGGAGACAGGTGTATATCTGGTTCTGTAAGAGCTAATCTCGCTAAGTGCAGTATTCACCCCTGCAACCCGTCCTTGATCATAGCATCGACGAGCTGCACGTGGCGGTTCCCGTTGGTCTCGCTCCACTCGGTCTCGTAGTTGAGCCCGTAGGGCCAGAAGTGGCCGCCGCCGCAGCTGATCCTGGCGGCAGCGCCATCCCACGACCGCAACAGGGGCGTGGCCGTGGCCCAATCGTCGGCCGCGCACTTGGTGTCGAAGGCGGCCGTCTGGCCCACTCCCAGCGTGTGCGCGATCTCGTGCATGGCCGTGCGCTCCGTCATGTAAGCGCGGTCCGACCCGAACCGCAGGTCCCCGTTGTAGCTGGCCTCGGCCGTCGGCACCCCCGGCGCGTAGTACACGCGCACCGTCTTGCTTGCCGACGTGTACCGAGCGTACCGCGCCACCGCCAGCCTCATCGCCGCCTCGATCTTGGTGTATGCATCGCTCTGGTCGGCAGTCGGCGCCGACGCCTTCTCGAGGCTCCAGGTGATCGCGCCTGATGCGGCGGACACGTAGGTTAGAGTGGCGGCGAGGATGGAGAAGCGCATTTTAAGTAGTGGCTGAGGTTGAGAAGAGATGTACTGGTGATTTGGGTGGAGTTTAACACGATGATTTAGAGAACGATCGACAATCACAGATTCAGCGGCGGCCCAGGGCTATAATATAGTCCATCTCATTCCCTTGTCGATCATATGCACGGCAGATATATTGGCCTGATATGTAGGTAGTCTTCCCCATATGCCTCGCTGTATTACCGCGGTATGATATTGCCCAGCGGGCATTTGGCGACCTGACGCCGGTATTAGGCTAGGGATGAATCGTGGTCTTGTTCGCGCGCTTCTTTACGATCACCCGATGTTTTCGGATGACGGTCCTCCGATCTGAGTGGGAGAAAAGTGACCCTCCAGAACTTGGCAAATCCGAGACACTGGGTATTTGGGTAGGTAGGTTGATATTGCTTGGCATGCATTCCGCCTTCACAGGTACGACACGTCTATCGTGAGTGGTCTACGTCTACCTACCTGGTTATCAAACCCATTGGGGGACATGTCCTAGAGTTTCATATCTCGGACAGGGTCGACTTAACGCCTTATTGTCCAAAAAATCGGGTGTGATCTCATTCGGATTTATGTTAGTAGAATCAATTGATCAATATTTAACTCAGGTCATCTGTTTTACGAACGAATGGTCGGTAATGGCTAGTATAAGACAAACTGTACTTTCTTGAGGTAAATCTATCAACAATTCCTCAGAGCTTCACATATTTCTGATGATTTCCATACCTTTGGTTGTTAGGTGATCGGAGACCCAAGGAACGTGCTGAGGCTAGAGCCCAAGGTACATATCATAAAATATGGCTTATAGTATATTTTAGATACGCTGCGGTGGGTTTGTATGATTGAAACTGAAGCCATATACTCAAGGTCAGATACGTTTCTAAGTTAAGGAACAGCCGAAAGGTGAAGGAAAGGAAAGAAAGGAAGTACCTAACCGGAGAAAAACATGAGAAGGAGGAAATTTCGTTTACCCTAGCATCATATAAAGTTAGTAGCGCCAGGATTCGAATCTGAATTGCCCTTGTTCTAATGCAATCAAAGCCGGATTGTGTTACCATATGAGCGTTGACTTGTAAAGGTCTTTCATCAACCATTAGATCCTGGTGAGTGTTCTCGTTCAATATAATGAGCTGGGGAATTAATATCATGCCATTTCCCCGAGAACACTTTCTACTTTCTATATCCGTTCTCGCGGACCTTACAGGCAATAAAAATGGTAAGCACGTAAATGAATAAGACCAAATTATCACATTTTGAATTCTCCCAAGTGATTCATCGTCGTCTATATGGATCACCGGGTATCTTCACGGACCAAGGATAAGGTCGGTTCGCGTCGCTCCAAACAAATAACTAAGCTACCCTGAGGAATCAACCGCTCCTCATATAATCGATACCAGCCTGATAAATCTTCGTCAGAAACATCGTCTCCTCCACCGTATTCGGCACGTAAAGCATCGTGTACCCGAGATGGATCCAGTCGGTACCGCTTAGGCGGTGTCGCTCGCCCCAGCCCTTCGAGATGACTTCCTCCGCATCCTTAAACGAGAGGGTGACATGGCCTGACAGGTCGGTCCCGTGAATGTGGCAAATCTCCCGCGACGTCGGACCGGCCAGAGGTGTCAACGGCACCGAGCGCTTGGTGAAGAGTGCTTGGCCGTGTTTCTCTAAGGCAGAAGTCTTCCATTCGGTCCACTCGGCATTGATCTCGCCGAGGTGGTCGAAGGCGTCTAGATACGCCTGCGGAATGTTAGTATTCGGCAATCATTGGTCTTTTCAAGGTAGAGAAACATACCTTCTTGACCTCCGGATCCTGATGGTCGGCAGCGTTCCTTTCGCGCTGTGGATACACAAAGGGTTTTGCTCTGGCGCGGGGCCCAGGCCTGATCGGCAGGGGCTCCTTAAAGAACGACTTCCTCGCATTAGCTCTCTGCTCTTCCGTCGCGCGCTTCCAACCCGTAGCAAGCTTTTCTGGTCTCTCGTAGAAACCTGGTTTGATTGTGTCGTCGGCGCCGAACGCCATGGTCTTCTCGGCGCTGACTTGGGACATGTATCCGGCCCAAGAGTGGGAGGTCCCGCCCTCGCCCATCGCCTTCCACGCCTTGTATCCCTTCATGAGACCGGAGCCTTCGTGCTTTGATGATAAGGTCGAGCCCATTCTGGTGGTTGGTGATACGGTCCGGATGTTAAACAAGCTGCCGAGGAGAAGTGCGCGGCGTAGAGACATGGGCATTGGGGATGGGCTGCATCTGTTTGGTAATGCGTAAACTTTCCATACTTATCGTTCGTCCTTAAATAAACCTGGGCTCGGAAAGGAGACGTCTGACGTAGGTGGCGTCGCTCGGCCTTTCTGTTCGAGTGACAGTACCTACTATCACTAATTGACCTTGTGCATTATATCCGAGCGTCTCCGAGCTGAATCCGACGGGCATGTCGGCCGAGGCACGGTGATGCAACCGGAACTCACCTACGCAGCATTTAAGCAGCTCGGCGATAGTTGAGCCTAGTTATTCTACAGGACTGATGGTATTCCAAGAAGTCTGAATATACAGATTTTTGTGGGGATTGTGCGAGGGGGTGATCTGACTTACCCCTATTAACATGTTAACCTCCAACATAAAGTGAACTAGCCAAAGCGAATGCATATCCACTTCCGGCGGATATGATAGAGATCTTTGCCCGCAAAGAAATAGGATTGCCTGTACGAAAAGAAGCTTTGATCATCAATCATCATTCCACAACTTTATGTAAGCGAAACCTTTCCCTCGACGGATCTTCCCACTGCGCTCAAAATCCATATATAGAAGTAATTAACAGTGAGCGACTTGAAAACAACTGTGTGTATATATATGTTATGTCTCGCTAAGAGCACATCGCCATCTAAACACTTGAATCCTCCAAACATTTGACAACCCTGCTTAGCTTCATACTTGGCGGTAATAGCCAATTTACTCGGGCTTGCGGCCATACACGTACCGGGCCGTCATGTACGGGTGCACGCCCCTTTGCTTAAGCGTCTTGAGCTCCCTGCGCAGGAACGCGAGGGTCTCTTTGTAGCCGGGCGTGTTCTCGCCGTGGACGACGTTCCAGGGGAGGATGGTGTAGCCTGTGCAGGCGGGTTGTTAGCAGGCACGCGAGCTGAGGAAGACGGACGTTAAAGGTGGGCCTAGAGATTGTGGTTGCGACTCACCATCGAGATCATTGATCATGGCCATGTTCGTATACTCCCCGATCTCAGCTAGCTTGGGGTCCTGAGCCCATCCACCAATAGGTATCTGGCGATGATACGGTCAGCTAACTGGTGCTAGGAATACGCTGTTGCAAAATTACACTCACCTTGTAATTGACCTCATGAATATCCACGAATCCAGCGGCCTCGAACCCTTTGTTTTGGAGATTTTCCTCGAGGACCGTGAAACTAATACCAATCTTCTTGGATAGCTACATCACAATCAAGTTAGTGACGACTCGCATGAGAGAGAAAAAAAGTGATCCCACCTCCTTCCAGAGCGGGTTCCAGAAGGTATTGATGATGTTGTCATCCTTGATGCTACCGTCGTCGCTCTTCATGATGCAGTCGAGCTCGACGGACTGGACCCAGCCGCCCGGCTTGCAGCAGCGGTACGCCTGGGCGATGAGCGCGTTCCAGTCGGCGACGGCGCCGAACAGGTACCGCATGTGGATGAAGTCGAAGTTATCCGACGCCCACGTCCACTCCTTAGTGCAGTCATCAATCTCGAACCGTACGTTCGGCGGCACCCACACGGGCTGCGTCGGAGACAGGTCCGTGCCCGTGACCTCGGCGTTGGGGAATTGGTCGCCCACATCGCTGCGTTTTTGTAAGTATTGAGACAGATAATTGAAAGGTGAGGTATAGGGAGGTAAATTAAGATTGGGTGGGTTGGGAGATGAAGAAGTGAAATGTAGTAAGATGAAAGGGTTGAGTTACATTGCCCATATTCCTATATGTGATCTCATATTAGTTTAACCGTAATATGTGAAAAGAATGAGATGGAGCATCAGTACGTACCAGTTCCAGTGCCAACATCCAATATTTTCTATCGAAAGTCAGTCAACACTCTGCCTCCCCTATACCCATTTTCGACCTCGAACTTACTTCTGCGTCTTCCTTGATCGGCGCAAGGAAAAGCTTATCTTCCAGCAAGATCGTTAAATAATGATGCCTAGATTGGTCAGTTAACATATAAGTTGAGGTGGATTAATCCTTACGTGATGTCCTGAGATGCCATTTGCTGCTCGTCGTTGGGCGCGAAATACTTGGAATCATGCCTCTCGCTGTGATACGTCCGGCCCTTGATGGCGCGATACTCATAAATGCTCGACGTGATGGAGTTGGTGCTGCTGGCGCTGCGCGTGGAGAAAAGAGTTACTCAGTTGCTCCTTAAGGGGTTTTCTGGCTGAGAAATGAGCTTATACTAACAGGTCATCACCCAGCGCCGAGTCTGCATCAGAACCATCGAAGTCATCTTCCACCTATGTGTTTTAAGCCAAAGTCAACATTTATATCAAGACTATCTTGAGCAGCTTCTAGAATCCACCGGTACTGGGTGCGTCCACGTTCGGGCGCTGTGAGACATACCTCTTCTTCGGTCTGGGGCGCGGCGACTAGTTGCGGCTGGTTGCTCACAGTCGTCGCTGCTGCGGCTGGCTGCGGGGATGCTACTGCTGGCTGCGGAGATGCTGCTGCTGGCTGCGGAGAAACTGAAGTGCTCGGGGCACTCGGCGCGGCTGGCTCGTCCGCCATTATCGGATCCGAAAATATATCGTATAGCAACGGGGCGCGTGGGAGATGAGACTTAACAAAGGGCACGGCTTTCCAATGGGCATCAACCGATGGATGTGTTGGGAAAATATTGACGCTTTGTTCACACCAAGCAGAGTAGCGTCGTGGGCTTGCTAATGGCTAGCGTAGACGTAAGACTTTAGTAATCAGTCTAGCTAATAGCCAACCAACGGCGTGGTCGCGAACTAGAAGAACCCCCAGATGTTGACCCCCCCTGATCCTGATGGAGAAGAAGCGGAGGCAAAAAACGGGTTAGATACGGAAAGGGGAGAGGGGGGGTTGGGGTTAGAGAGAAGCGAGGAGAAAAAAAATATTGGCTGCCGGGATAAGCCGATCCTAGCAGATTTACTATGTAATAGGACTATCGATGCGGCCTGTGATGATGAAAGGATAGGAACCATAGATTCGGATGCGAATCGAATGCTCTTCACATGGAAAAATATCGAAAAGGGAAGGTGGAGGGTTTCTTTTAGCACCCAACTAGCCTCTAAGCTTGTAATAACAATATGTCAGGTAGGATATATGTACGATATGACTTCAATTAGGTAGGTTAAGAGTAGATGTTGGTCAATCTGCAATGCGAATATCCTTGAACTTTTTGGTGTTGTCGGTAATCGCAATCTCGACTGGGATCCTTTCCATTGAGCTGGCCCCGAAGAAGCCATTTACTCCCTTTGTTCGCGAGAGGACGTATTCGGTGTCTTCCACAGTAGCGATCGGACCGCCGTGACATAACACGATGATATCATTTTTCACCTTCACAGCCGCATCTCTAATGTCTTGAATGAGCTCCACGCACTCGTCCAGGGTCTTTCCCGTCTTGGCTCCGATGCCCTGGCTCGTGGTCAAACCCATGTGGGCGACGACGATATCGGCTCCGGCATGGGCCATGCTCACCGCCTCCTCCACGTTGAACACGTACGGCGAAGTAACCAAGTCCATCTCGTTAGCGAGCCGGATCATCTCGACCTCGAGCCCGTAGCCCATGCCGGTCTCCTCCAGGTTCGCCCGAAAGACGCCGTCGATCAGGCCGACGGTGGGGAAGTTCTGCACGCCGCTGAACCCGAGGTCCTTGAGCTGCGCGAGGAAGCGTCGCATGTCGCGGAACGGGTCCGTCCCGCACACGCCTGCCAGCACCGGCGTGTCTCGGACGACCGGCAGCACCTCCCGCGCCATCTCGACCACAATCGCGTTGGCGTCGCCGTATGGCATCAGCCCCGCGAGCGACCCGCGACCGGCCATGCGGAAGCGGCCCGAGTTGTAGATGATGATGAGGTCGGCGCCGCCCGCCTCGACGAACTTGGCCGACAGACCGATGCCCGCGCCCGCGCCAACGATGGGGCGGCGCGACGCGATGACCCCGCGCAGGCGCCGCAGGATTTCCTGTCGGGGAATTGGCGCCATAACGATAGGTTAAGCGGTTAAGCTGGAATGTTCGAGTGGCACGACAGTACGTAGAGTGTGACCTTGTGAACGCGATACAGGTACCGCCGTAGGACAACAGGTCGGGCGGCCCGAAAATTTAAGAATTCCGATGCATTAGTCAGACCCGATTGGGTTCGGCATTCATCGGATTGGACTTGTCTGTGGGAAATGGTGTGTTGCCCAAGACACCCAAGTACGTAATTGATACTGGTGCTGGGTAAATCCCTGTCGATTTCCCCTTTGTCTCATCTCAATATCTCGAAGGTGATGCGACAGAATGAGGAGATGCGACAGAATATGCAAAAGTGATCTAGAACGAAAGCAAAGCGCACTCGATGGCTTCGAGAACCTCCGTCGCCGTGGTCGGCACATTCGATACCAAACTCCAAGAGCACCTTTATCTCAGGTCTCAAATTCTCTCTCACGATCCTTCAATCAATGTTATTCTCATCGATGCGGGCCGAACTGCGACAGAGCACGAGGCTATAACCATCAAACAGTCCGATGTGCTGAAAGCCAGTGGATATGCTGGAGACGACGATGCATTCAACACTCTGTCACGAGGGGATGTTGTTAAAATAATGATTGACGGTGCGGTTTCTGTAATCGATCAACTACACGACCGAGGTGAATTTCATGCGATCGTCGGTCTTGGCGGGAGCTCGGGGACAAGCATTGCCGCAGCCGTCATGCGACAGCTGCCTCTGACATTCCCCAAGTTGATCATATCCACCGTTGCTTCCGGCGACACCAAGTTCTACGTCGCAGAGACGGACATCACCATGATGTACAGCGTGGTTGATATTGCGGGTTTGAATCAGGTGTTGAAGGCCGTCGTGGACAATGCCGCGGCGGCAATCGTAGGCATGGCAAAGGTATACGTCGCAAGAATCAAGAGAGGCGAATCCGGAAATGAGAAAAAGGTAATCGGAATCACAATGTTTGGAGTAACTACGAAAGGAGCAGACGCCGCACGTATGTGGTTAGAGCGCAATGGATTTGAAGTCTGCGTATTCCATGCTACGGGTGCAGGTGGCTGCGCGATGGAACGACTGGTGAAAGAAGGACGAATTCACGGTGTCTTGGATTTGACCACTACGGAGCTAGCTGACGACCTGGTCGGCGGCGTTTTCCCTGCGGGCAGCGATAGATTAACGGTGGCAGCGAAAGCGGGCGTGCCGCAAATTGTCAGCGTCGGCGCCCTAGACATGGTGAACTTCGGGGCGATGAATACAGTGCCCTCACAGTTTCGGAAACGGAATCTCGTTGAGCACAACCCATCCGTGACAATTATGAGAACTACAAGTGAGGAATGCGCAGATCTCGGAAACATGATAGCGAAGAGACTTCGAGAGAATACCATCAAGCCTCAGCTGATCGAGGTGTGGCTTCCTTTAAGGGGTATTAGCATGTTGGCTGTGGAAGGACAAGCGTTCCACGACGAGGTGGCCGATGCTGCGCTCTTCACGGCTATTACGAACGGGCTTGAAGGGACCGGAATAAAGGTTGTCGAAGTCGATGCAGATATCAATAACACAAAATGGGCGGAGAGGGTGGCACGGAGACTGGCTGAGCTCATTCAGCTCCCAAGTGACTGAAAGAAAGTTGCGCAACCCTGCAAAAGCGCCATTCATTTCGGCGGCGAGTTTACATTTCTTAGGAGGGGAAAAACGTCGCGGCTACTTCTTCATCGATGACCAGAAATAAGTTTGCAAACTTCCTCCATCATTCTGCATCCTTCACTGCCTCAGTAAGGAGCCGCTGAGCCTTTTCAGATCTGGGTTTGAACACCACATCTAACCTCCCAGGGTGGCTCGATAGTCCGGTACTGAATTTGATCTCCTGTTCAACTGGCTTTCCGTCTGGTCCGATGGGCTTTGATATGTCTGTTGTTGCGATGAGCGTAGCCATGACCATCCAGACCGATGCTTGCGCTAGGTGGCGGCCGACACATACCCTGGCAATTTCGAGTTAAAATGATATTTAAAAACCATCAGCTGGGTAGCTAGATAGGAAGCGGCACTCACCTCCGGCCGAAGCCAAACGGCCCAACGAGTAGTGGCTCGCCATCCCCGCCCTCCTCTTTGGGGATATACCGATCGGGACTGAACCTTTCAGGGTCCTTGTACACAGTCTGGTCTCGAGACATGGCGTACGTGTTGTAGTAAACATAGGTCCTGGATAAGAGGTGAGCATATGATTGAGAAAAGGGGTCAAATTTTATCTCTCTTACCCCTTAGGTATAAACATCCCGTTATAGACATCGTCATCAAGAGACCTATGAGGTATGCCGATGGGCGAGAGAGGCCTCCACCTCGAGGTTTCCTCGACCAGATAATCGATATAACGCAAGTTCGGCCTGTCATCAAAAGATGGTAGTCTATTCGTTCCGACTACTCTGTCAATCTCTGCTCTCGCCTTCTGGAAGATTTTGGGATTAAGCATCATGTTCAAAATGGCAATGGTCGTCGTCGCAAAGGTCTAATGTAGGAGATGAGCCGATACGTAACGCACAGGAGGGGTGTGAGAACCAACCGTATTGGAACCCGCGATAAAGACGGCGCCCGATGCTCCTTGGATATCCTGGATGGTAAGCTGGTTTGGTATGCCCGCTTCTTCGTTCTCCTTATACTTCATGAGGAGCGAGTACGCGAATGATGGATTGGCCGTGCCTTCGTCCTATACCAATGTTATTGGCAAGCTGCTTGCGTACCAGTGCGCCCTCGGAGAGACCTACGAATTCTTTCTTGATCGTCGCGAATGGTATGTCATGCAGGTTTCTGATCGCCCACCTCCACTTTCGCGCATGCTGTAGACTCCTGGAGAAGTTTAGAAATTCCGGGACGTATCGAACTACCAATCCGTCAGCGCAAGGAAGCGTGTTGTGACTCAGCATGTGGACAAAGACGAACATGACGGCAGGTAGTCAACTAGAGCAGTTCCTGGGTTGCCTCCCCCTCCGGTCGCCATGTTCGCGTCTGCTGCGATCTTGATGAACGGATCATCATCCGATCTCACGGTAACGCCGAAGCCGATATGAAGGACGATGGCGGAAGCGAACCTGTATTCCGCATTAGCTCTCGAGCGTAAGTCTAAAACTGAATGTTAAACTTGAAACATTTCCTAACCGTCGAACCGCAAAGTCCCAAACTTCGGGGCGCTTCAATATTCTCACGACTACTTGTCTAGCTTCGTCTTCTTGGATCGGCCTGTAGTTAGTGATCGCGGTTTTGGTGAAGCCCGTCTGCAGTACGGAGCGATGCAGGCGGAATCTCGGACCGTACGGGAGAAAGGTCAACGTCAGACCCCATCCCATAACGTCGAACAGCACAAATCTGGGTCGATCCTGATAATTGGCCCCGCGCTTGTCGAGGAGCTCATTGGCGGCCTTCTGGGTGTTGAGAACGACCATGTGGTTCCCCAACACGTTGAAGTAGACGACATCCGAGTCTGGGATCTGGGTCAGACTCTGCGGCGCGATCGCGAGTTGCCTTCTACGTACTGTATTGCTTGGCATATTCCATGTGCTTGATGTGAGCGTTTTCCATGGGTAATCTCCGAACGTGCCCGAGGATCGGCTCCGCCGGAGGCGATGGCGGAAGCGGATACGGAGGTCCCTGGTACCAATTTTGGAAGACGTAGTAGAAAATTAACCCTAGAAATGCGACAGCGACACCAAGACGCGTCGGTGACTCCACGAATGAGATGGCCGCGTCCATGTTTCGCGATGCTCGCAAATACGACGTCAGATACTTGTTCCTCTTGTCCGTAGTCGTCGGCTCAGCCACAGATCATTTCAATCGATTGAATACCTATGAAGCAAGAATCGTCGGTAGCAGAGCTTGAAGTTCAATGTCAAAGATCAAGGGCTACCGATGGTGTCTACCTGAAAATGTTCGTCTGACGTCGCGGTGGAGGGATTTGCAGAGTTGTTACCGCTAAATTGCCGCCGGCAAGCCCCTGGAACCCCCGCTGCGGCCGGTGACCCCTGCAACGCACAAGTATCACCATCTCACACGTCGCTGTCGATGGACAACATATCGTCGAGTGTGTAATTCGGGAATTAGTATCTACCTATCTATTCATTTAAGAATAACAAGAGAGAGATGCTTTTATGTAGCACACCTTTTACCCCCGCTATGGTACCTAGGAACTGATGTTAAACAATGTAATGGAGTTGAGTAGTTCGCAAAATCACAAAATATAAATGAGCACTTAACACATCGCTCTTGAAGTAGCTTGAGTATACCTATTCGATAAAGAATTTGATTGTCCATAAAGAATTTGATTGTCCAGATTCGCAGATATCTCTAGCCCACTCAAGATAGTTACGCTTTCTGCCCCATCAATCTCACCCTTTTCATTACCTCTCAATAGTTAACATCTTATAACTATCGAGAAGCTTATTCACACTAGAACTGTAACGAAGCCCTCGCCAGAGACATACCCCTCGGGTAACTGAAAAGCTACTCAGAACCAGCTTAAAGGCACATATACATATGGCCACATTTCAATAGTCCTAGTAATATGATTCAGAGTCCAATCCATTGGCCAAGGTGAATGTGATAAGGGACTGAAGTTACCTGTTTCCCCAGCCTCTTGGATACCATGTGGAAGCGTCGAGTTTCGTATTCTGGGACTTGCAAGAACTACCATTCGACATTGATGCCCGAGAGTTTCCCGAATCGTTAAAAAGCTTGCATGGCATATCAGGCTTCTACAGAGGTCAAGCTGCATCCGTGAACTGCAATGCGAGGTTTTGAGGGGGGATAAAGGCAAAACTTTACAACCGCTGCTACTTGCCCGGCCAGTCTTAGCCAAGCGAATGATAGGACTTTATGTATAGACTTTACAACCTATAGCAGCTTTTATTAAGTTTATATCTCGAGTCACATACGATAAAGTTCAGTTCATCCGAAAAACTATTCAAAATGCATGCCCCTATTCTCATGGCTCTCGCTATCGTTGCGGCCGTTGGATCCTAGTCCCTCATGCCCCAAGGCGACCCCGAGGAGACCGACCTCTTCCTGCTATTAATGGCGTTGTTATGCCCAGACCTTGACGCTATGTATACCAACGCGATGTTTCCCAGTGAGGGAAGGTACTGCCGTTGGTTCCAGGGGCCCTTTGCACCGCCTCCGGCGCTACCCATGTCGTAAGTGACACCAACATACTGTTTGGGACCAGAAATGATGCTGATACGCGAGCTACGTAGGGCATGGTTGACCTTCGCGGAGGATGGCTCCGTTGCTAAACAATGATTGGGTAGCGGGACCTGCACGTATGGTCTCCCCGATAGACAGTATCAACGCATATTGTCATCCATACATGTCTCTTACCTAATATCTCGCAGGAGTTTCAGAAGGCATAGTTACTACCATAGCAGACCATTCCACAACAAGCAATATAAACAACAGAAGAGATTCGAGACAGCGAAAGGCTGTTGGTTTGAATCGTTGAGGTGATCGCCAATTTTGAACCTATAGGGGTTGTTGTTAGGGGGCTGCCTAAGTGCTATATTGGGTATCTGGCCTGGTTTTGGGCCGGAAAGCTCAAGAGGTTGTGACGAGAACATCCAATTCGCTATTCAGAACATGCTCTGTCACATTATATCCGACGTAGCCTGTTATTCCACATGCAAGCTGCATGGGTCGGGCACGGGGTGCCTTGCTAAGCCACAGAGCCTTGTCTTATTACCTCACCTTAGGTGGTTCCTTTTCAATGGAAAACCCTCTCAATCAATTACACCCCATGTAAATCATTGGAGCCCGAGAGATAAATAGCGTAGCCCCTATCTATACCTAGGTAGTTCTTGTAGAACGTCTCACTATAAATCTTCAACCTTCGACGTCCTTCCAGAAACGCCCTCAGCACATTCACCCAATCATATATACCACTGGTATATCTCGAAAAGTCTCCTAACATAGTTCAACACCCCATATACTCTCCCTCAAACCAGCTACCCAACTTACCATTGCCAAACCTTCTCACGCAACGTCAAGATGGCAACTACTCAGTTCATCGACACCAAAGAGGCCGTCTCATCCATGCTCGACACGTTAGAGGGGCTGCCGACAAGTCCACCATCGCTGTACATGGACTTGGAAGGCGTTTATCTCTCCCGACACGGCAGCATCTCAATCTTCCAACTGCACGTGCTGCCCACGAGCCAGACATACCTCATCGACATTCGCACTCTCGGTGCCGACGCATTCAGCACCCCCGGCACCCAGGGCTACACGCTGAAAGACGTGCTCGAGTCCGAGACCACCCCAAAGGTCATCTTCGACGTGCGCAACGACTCGGACGCGCTATTCAGCCACTTCCAGGTCAACCTCAAGGGCATCCAGGACCTACAGCTGATGGAGCTGGCCACGAGCCCCGTGCGCAAGCAGTACCTCCGAGGCCTGTCCAAGTGCATCGAGTGGGACTTGGGGCTCGGTAGGAACAAGGTCGCCGAGTGGAAGCGCGTCAAGGAGAACGGTCTCCGGCTCTTCGCTCCCGAGCGCGGCGGAAGCTACGAGGTGTTCAACGCGAGACCGCTCTCGGAGGAGATCAAGCTGTACTGCAGCCAGGACGTCGCGTACTTGCCTCGACTCTGGGCGCACTACGATCGCAAGCTTACTCCGCGGTTTCGACATAGTGTGCAGTCGGCGACGAAGGAAAGAGTTGCTATGTCGCAGACTGCTGCGTACAACGGGAAGGGCAAGCACATGGCCTTGGCGCCTGATATTTGGGGTGGAGGCGCTTCGAACACTTTAAGGATCAATGGCTTTAACTGGTGATAGTTGCGGATGTTCGGAGGAATTACGGGAACCGGGGATTCGTCTAGATACAGGCACAGTTTTCTCATTTTCAGAAGGGATGATCCAGATTGATTGTATTTAAATGTATTTTTCTGTCAACTGCCTGCAGCTGTTAGTGACTGGGTAGCTTAAGGAACCCCTCAATCACACCAATTTGTAAGATGAAACTCCCTATCAGGTGACAAATTCACCAAGTAAGTCAGGTGGCTGGCATATTGTTTGAAGGATTAATACTTTATTTATATTTGGTTCGCTATGTCTGGGTTTAACTCTTATGGTCACTTGTAGTGTTGCCCCTTTCTTCCCGTAGCTAATTTCGATCCCCCTAGAGAATATTAGACTCCATACCTACCTAGTTAGTAAAACAGCTGGTTCGCAGCAGGACCGAAAATCGCATTTCTCAAAGGACTTTCGAATAGGTCGCGAATGGCATAAAGGTGATAACGGCCGGCAGATTGAAAAGATCGGTGACATTCGCCACGTCTAAATACGGGCGTCTCGTGGGGTAGGCTGGGCCCAAGCAGAAGAGCGGCTGTCCCGCGAGGAACGCGCCGAGGTTTCCCTGGCCTAAAACCTAGAAGGTGTCCGGCGTGTTGGCGTTGGTCTTGGTGGAGTAGAAGATAAGCGTGATGCTAGAACCTAACGACTCTCCAGTACTACCTCGGTACAACTCACCGGTCATTCGAGATAATAAGACCGCCGCAGTCACGCGAAGACGGGGAGACGGCAGCGGCAACACACGAGTAACTCAAAGTCGGATTATCTGTCGGGCCTCATAACACCGGTGGCGATGAACGGCTTTGAGCAGTTGAACGTCAAATCCACGTCAAAAGTCTAGCAGGCAGTTATTAGCTTCATCTGAAGCGAAAACAGCAGCTGAGCAGTAGTAGGGGTATAGACGGTCTCCTTTAGGGTGTGGTGCCGTGGAACACGATAGCACCCGCAATATCGGAGTCCTCAGCACATAGGTGGTGGTTGGCATATTGGGTAACGTGGAAGTATAGGTATAGCGTCGAGTTGATGCCGGCGCTGCCACACGGGGCGGGGAGCTTGACGATAGCCGACTGAGCTAGATCCAAGGCCTCCGAGATATTGGCGATTAGCTCCTGAGGGGTGCGGCCGACGCCTTTCCCGTACTTGATGTTATCGATGCCGACAAGAGGGTACCCCCTCGTGCTGTAGATGCTGTTTTGATGGATATAAGTACCTAGGTCATATAGGTTAGCGCCAGGGTTTTGTTTTCAGGGACACGGTACATCTGGGCTGCAAGAGGCTAGTAAGTGCGACTAACAAGAATTATTCCGCATAAAATTATATTAATTTGGTTAACCGCATTAACCGCCTTTTGTAACAACGCCCCATTTGCAATAACCTATTATTTTTACATTTTATTTTATAATTAATTTAAAATAATTAAATTTTAATATATTTAAATTCGAAAAAATAATTAAAATAAGTGATTTTAAAAAGTATATTATATAAATTATTATATATATAAAAAATAATATATTAATGGTATTATGGAAATAGATATTTTATTAATTTTAATTGGGTGTGGGCGCTATAAGGCTTTAAGAGCCTTAAAGCCTTGCGCGCGGGGCTAGGGCTTAGCTTCATGCACGGGCCGCACCATACCAATTAACCACATTTTAACATAAAAATATCTTAATAAATAAAATCTATACGATAATTTATAAAATTAATATAAATATTTTAATTAAAAATATTTTTATTTTAATATTTAAATAAAAAAATTTATTTAAAATATTTATTATTATTTATATTAATTTATATTTATTATATAAATATTTTATTAAATTAAAAATAATAAAAAAAAAAAAACTTATAATTAATATTATATTATTATAATAATTATATAAATATAAAAAAATTAATAAAATTAAATAAATATATAAAAAAAATAATTTAATTAATATTATAATTAAATTTAATATAAATAAAATTTTATAAATATTTATTAATAATAATAATTTTATAATAAAATTTAAAAAATAAATTAAAAAAAATTTAATTATTTAAATATTTTAAGAAAAATTCCTTAATATTATTATATAATATATAAAAATTTAATTATATTAAATTAATAAAAAATAAAAATATAAAAAAATTATAAAAATAAAAAGAAAATAAATTATTAGATATTTAAAAAAATATTAATATATAATAAATTAAATATAATAAAAATAAATATTTTAAAAAATTAAATAAAAAATCTTTTTATAATTTTATAAAAAAAATAAATTTTAATTATAATATTTTTAAATTTAATATGAATATTTTTAATAATATTTATTATTTAATTATTTTAATTTTATATAATTATTTATTAATAATAAATAATATAAATTTCGCTTATTAAATTTTATTACATTATAAAATATTAGATTATTATATAATAATAAAAAATTAATTTATTAAAAAAAAAAAAACGAAATTCCCCCGAAAATAATAAATTATATATATATATATAATTATCATTTAGAATTATATATTAAAATATATAACCCGGCGCGAATAATATTTTTAACGTAATATACCTTTTAGCTAGATATATAATTACGTAATATAACTTAAATATATTTCATTTTATATATAAAATTATTCGTATATAATTATTTTATAAAT
This sequence comes from Hypoxylon sp. FL1150, assembly GCA_022495205.1. Lineage (NCBI taxonomy): Eukaryota > Fungi > Ascomycota > Sordariomycetes > Xylariales > Hypoxylaceae > Hypoxylon > Hypoxylon sp. FL1150. Next base: position 9,267 of record MU376203.1, on the reverse strand, counting down.
ATATAATGCGCTTAGTAAATTAAAATATTATTAATATAATAATAAATAAAAATAATAAATGAAAAAATTTTATTATACGTAAACCCCCGTGTTAATTTAAATGAAATTATAATATATATGTTTTTTTAATATAAAATTAAATAATAAATAATAAATATTATAATATATTATATTTATTTTATTATTTAAAAATAAAATATAAAATAATTATTATAATATTTATTTTATTAATTTACATTTTTATTTTATAAATAAATTTTTAATAAATATTTAAAAAGTTTTTTTTTTAAATTAATTAAATTAAATTTTTTTTTATATAATAATAAATTAGTTTTTAATTTTATTTTATATTTTATATAAATTAATTTTAAATTATTTTTTAATTTTTATATATATTAAAATTTTTTATATATTATTTTTTTATTTTTTATATCGTATTAAAATAATTAAAATAATTTTATATATAATAATTTAATTATTTTTTATTAATAATAATATTTATTAAGAAATAAATTAAATATAATTAAACCGTTATAATTCGTTATAATTTAAAAAATAAATATTAAAAATATATATTTTCGTAAATTTAATGTAAATATTTTATTATTAAAAAAATTATTTATTTTATTATTAAAATAAAAAATATAAATGATTATATTAATAATGAATAATATTAAACGTGCGGTATGGGTATGTGGGAATTTATTATGTGATATTTTAATAATATATATTATATTTTTTAATTTTCGCATTAATATTTACCTATATAAATATATAATAAAATTATTAGTATAACCGTATAGCTAGCTAGTTAGATACGAATTTTTAACCAATTGATAAATCATTAAAATCGTTAATTATAAATATTTTTTTTTAAATAATTCAATTGATTTTTAAATTGCAAAATTAACTAAAAACATATTAAATAAAATAAAAAAAGATAAAAATTTGAAATTAAATTATATTATTATATGATATTTAGGTTAAATTTAAATTTAATTCGAATATATAATATTTAAAGTAAATTATAAATTTATTTTGAAATTATTTAGATTTTAAAACCATAGCTTTTTAATTTAATTATAATTAAAATTAAGTATCGTATAATAATGTAATTTAACTTAGAATTTTTACTATTTTTTAATTAATTTAATATAATTTTATTTAATTTTTAAATCTATAAATTAATTAAATTATTTAAGGAGAAAAAATAATTAAAAGTAATTTTAAATAATTTTAAAATATCATGTAATACTTTCTAAGAGTAATAATTTAATTTAAAAAAAACATATTATAATTAAAATTTAATTAGAATTAAGCCTTTTATAAAAATATAATTAAACTTAGAATTTTTATTTTTTTTTATTTTATTTAATACGATTTTAATCGATTTTGCGATTTGAAAATTAATTGAATTATTTAAATATAAATGTCTATAATTATAATTGATAATTTTAATGATTTATCAATTGGTCGAATCTATTAGGTGTCAGGCTAATAGTTTTATTAATAGAATCGCTACGAATTTACATTTAAAAATATTAATGGGGGTATACGATATATATAAACCGGATATCATATAATAGATTCCCGCATACCCATACCGTACGTTTAGTATTATTTTTAATAATAAATTTAACATTAATATTTTTATTAATAAATAAATATTTTTTTTTTTTAAAATTTTATTTTTTTATTTATATATTAATTTTTTTTTTTATTAAAATTTATTTTATTATATTTTTATAATTAAGTAATTTTTTTTATTAATTAAATATAATAAATTAAATTTTCTTTTAAATTTAAATAATTATTTAGATAATAAATTTAATTTTTTTTTTAATAATTTAATTTATAAAATAGAATATTAATTATAAAATTATTTATATATAAATTCCTAAGTTTATTAATATCATAAAAAATAATTTGTTTTTATATTATAAAAGTTTATTAATTTTAATTGCTTTGTAAATCGCAATGGCTTTATATTTATCATTTTTAATATATAATATTATTATTTTAAAATTATATTTTAAAGGCTTTTTAAAAAATATACCATAGTTTTTAAAAATTTAAATAATATTTATTAATAGATTAATATATATTAAGATATTTATTTGAAAATTTAGTAATTTTTTTTAAAAAGTAAAAGCGTTAATTATAATATTTCTAATGGAATTATTAAAAATAAAAATATAATAATAAATAATTTATTTTTTAAATTAATTATTATTTTAAATAATAATATTTTTTTTAATAATGAAATTTTTTTTTTTATTGGTTATATTTTTTAAAAAATTATATAAATAATTTCTTAGGAAATTAATTTAAATAATATTTAAAATATATTAAATTAAAATTTTAAAATATAAATATATTTTAAATTTTTGATTTTTAATATATAAAAAATGAAAAATAATTATTATTTAATTTTTTATTAAAAGTATATTTATAATATTATAATTAATTATAATTCCGGAAAATGTTATGATATTTTTAAAAATAATAATTATTATTATAATTATAGTTTAAAGCATTTTTATTATTTATTCCCCGAAATTTTTATTTTTTTTATATTTTAATTTTATAAAGTTTAGGAATAATAATATATAAGTAATAAATATAAAAATAATAAAAATATATAAAAAATAAATTTTTTTACCTTTTAAATTATTAATTTTTTAAAATTTATTATGTTAATTTTTTAAATAAAATGTTTAAGAATATTTTATTAATTTTCATATTATTTTATGCGTTTTAAAAAAAAATATTTTATATTTAATAAATATTTTTATTAGATAAATAAAAATTAAAAATAATAGAATTTAAATTTTATTTTAAGAAAAAAATTATATATTATATGCGGATAAAAAAATTATTTAATTTATTAAAAAAAAAAGTTTTTAGTAAGTAATTTCTTTTAATATTTATAAAAAAAAACATAATTTATAAATGGGGAAAATAATGAAAATAAAAATATTAAAATAAAAGGAAATGCGATAGGAAATTACTTTTTAAATAAATAAATATTTTAATTAATATTAAATTTTTTTTTTTTAATAAATAAAAGTTATTTCGTTTTTTAATTAAAATTATTTTTAATTAATTAGGTTAAAGCTTAGTAATCTTATAAATTAAGTAAAATTTTAAAATATTCGAAAAGTTATTTTAATAGATTTTTTATTAATTTATCGGTAGGCATTTAATTTATTAATAAGTAAATTATTTCGAATTTATTTTAAATATATTTTTATTTTAATTATATATTTTAAATATTTATGTGTTTAAATTAAATATTAATTCGTTTTTTATTTTTTATTATAAATTTAATTATTTATTAATTATTATTATATATTTTTTAAATATTTTTAAATTTAATTTTAATATTTTTAAAAAAACATTATAAGGTAAATGTTTTTTTCGTTATTTCTAATAGCGCGATTAATTTTATTTTTATTATTAAAATGGATATTATAATTTAATAAATGGCTTTTTATATAATTAAATTTCCGAATAAAAAAATCATATATTTTTATAATGAATATTTAGTTTTTTTATTATTTGCGAATAAAATATTATTCGTAATTATTAATATCTAAGTTTTAATATTTATTTTTTTATATTAAATATAAAAGTAATATATAACGTATAAATATAAAATTATTTAATTAATTATTTTTAAATATTTGGGTTTAAAATTAATTAAAAAGTGTAAAAATTACGTTATTATGAAAATTATATTTAGTTAGATTATTATTATTATATATAAAATTAATTTAATACGTTTTTAATATTTTTTAATTTTTATTTTTATTATTTAATTAAAAATTATTTTAAATATTTCCGTTAAAAATGGCGTTAGTAATATAAAAATATTATTATTAAAATTAAATTTTATTGCGATTTTTTTTATATAAAAATTATATAATAATAATATGGTATAAAATTTCCGATCCTTAATAATTTTAATCCTTAGGTATTATAAGATTTTACTTTAATTTTTAATTTTATATAATATTTTAAATAAATTGATTATTCTATTCGTTTATTTTTTATTTTTTTTTAAGAAAATGATAAAGATATTATCTATATATATTAAAATGTAAATTTCATAAATTTTATTATAAAATAAATAAAGCTTTTTAAGTGAAATTTTAAAATCTATTATGCTTAAAATTCTAAATATATTTTTATATTAAAGTAATAATAAATTTTTAAGCTTATAAAACATTTGTTTAAAAAAAATATATTTATTTAATTTTTTAAAATCATTTGGAAATTTATATATAATAGGTTTTTTTTTTACTTATAAAATATTTATAAAAGTATTTTTAATATCGAATTAATATATATTTATATTATTTTTTATAATTAATATTATTAGAATTTTAAATGATTTAATAATTAACATTATTATATAAATATTTTAAAACGTAAGATTTTATAAATCCTTATATATTATTAATTTTAATTTATAAATTTAAAAATATTTTTTTATATTAAATTTATAAATAAATATTTATTTTAATAAGAATAAAATATTCTAAGCTTTGGAATGTTTAATTATTTTTTATATGCTTTTTTATAAAAATATCTTAATTTCCTAATAAGCATTTTTTTTAAATTTATTACTAAATTAATATTTTATTAGATCTTTTTAAATTTTTAATTTTAATAAAAATTTATCTTTATATATTTTCTTTTTATTCGGAATTATATTTAAGCGAATTATATAATTCTAAGATATAATTATATTCATTATTAAATATAATATTATATATATATAATCCCTTATATATATAGTTTTTTATTAATTAAATAAAAAAATACTTATAAAAGATTTTTATTAATAATTTTTTAATAAAATAATATTTTTTTTTTCATAAAAAATTATTATAAAAATAAAGTTTTTTATATTTTTTTATTTTTTATTAGATTAATTATTAGGGCTTTATCTTTTTATTTAATAGTTTCGTTTAAAACTATTAGATTTTTAAAATACTAAGGGTTTATTAAAAAAACTTTTTAATTATTTTTTTCTTTATATTATCGGTAATTTTAAAATTTCAATTAAAAATTTAAATATATTAAATTTAATAATCTTTAAATCTTTTAATAAATATATTTCTATTAGATTTTATTATAATTTTAATATTCATAATAAGTTTTTATTTATAACGTTTTTTATATTCTTTTTTTTTATATTTTTTTACTTTGGGATTAAAAATTCTTAAGGAGTTATAAATCTAATCAATTAATTATTATTAAATAATAATATATTTATTATATTATAAAGGATATAAATCGCTTTTATAAATTTATAAAAAACGGCGTTGCTTTTTTAATTTAATATGATAATTATAAATTTTCGGTAATATAATGATTTATTTTATATTTTACGTATTTTTTCATAATATAATTATTAATTATATTAAACTTTTTTGTTTTTTACTTTAAAATTAAATTAATATTAATAATAAAGCAAATTTAAATTAATTTATAAACATTTAAAATTAAATTTTTATAAGATTAAAAATAATTTATAATTATAAATCTATGTAAATTAAAAAGGTATTTATATATAATAGAATTTTTAATGGGGCTTATTATATAAAAAAAAACCTTAAATAAAAGGGATATTTCTTTGGGAATGCCCTTAGGGATTTATTCTATATTATTAAATTAATTAATTAAAATTAAAAATGAAAAATAATTCTTATTAAATAAAATTTATAAGCGATTTATATGATATAAAACATTATAATTAAAACCGTAATATTTAATTTTATTAGCAAATTAGCTAATGAAACTAAAAAGCATATTATATCATAAAGAATATAAATCGTTTTTATAAGCTTATAAGAAATGGCATTGCTTTTTTAATTTAATATAATAATATTATTATTTTTTTAAATAATATTAATATTATTTTTATATATTATATAAATTTAAGTATTTTATATATCTAATATTTTAATAATTAAAATAAAAAGTTTTTTTTTTTTTTTTTAATATTTATTATAATAATTTATTTAAAAATTTTAAATATAATAATAATTATTATAAGATTTTTTTTTTTTTAATAAAAAAAAGTTTTATTAAATTAAATATTACATATAATAATTATTTTATTAAATTTAAAAAATTATATTTTAAAAAAATTAGATATTTAATATTTTATTAGATATTTAATATATATTTTTTTTTTAATTTTAAAATTTTTACGGCGAGTTTTTAAATTATTTTTTTCTAATTTTTTTTAAAAATATATATTTTATAATTATATATATATATATAATTCTAATTAGGTTTTAAATCTTTTATAAATAAAATAAAAATTATTAAAAAATAAAAACGGAAATATTATTAAAATTAATTATTAAATATTTCTTTAAAAGATTATATATTTTTTATTTAATATAAATTTATATTAATTAAATATGATATTATTTATATTATTTCGGGTTATAATTTTTCTAATAATCTAAAATTTATTTTTATTTTATTTATTTTATTAATTACTTTTTATTTTATACGCTTAATATTTTCTATAAATTTTTTCATATAAATTAAAAAAAATTTAAAAATAATATTTTTTTTTTATATATAATTTTATAAAATATTTGTTTTTAAAAAAAATAATTATTATTATATTTTTATTATATTTAAATATATAAATATAAAACTTAAATTATTTTAAAATTTAATTTTTAAATTTTTCGATTTAAATTATAAAAAATATTTTGTCGGAGTTAGGATTAATACTTTAATCCGGCTCCGTACATGTATATATAAGGTGTCAATTGAGCCACGCTCAATTGACACCTTTCTAATTAGCAATCAATCAGAATCCAAGACATCGTAACTACCTCGCTTCGCGTACGCAGTTATCGCCGGCTCTAAGCATATCGCATCGATATGGCTTCAGACCTTGTCCTCCGACATATTTAATTTTTAATAATTATTAATTTTAAAAGAAATATATCGTTATATTTATTTTTAATTATTAAGAAATAATTAAAATTATTAATTATGATATTTTATTTATATTTAAATATATTTTATTATATTTTTTAAAAAGATTTAATAGAAAAATTTTTAAAAATATATTAAAAAATTATTTTATATATATATATTTAAATATAATATTTATAAGTAATTTTATTAATAATCTTTTTAATAATAATTTCTTTAACATATAAAATAAAAGTTTTAAATATCTATAAATTTAAATATTTTAATTATAAATATTAGATTTTTTTTATATTCTTTTTTTTATATAATATATTTTTTAATTATTTATAATAAATATGTTTTTTTTTTATATTTTTTAAAAAAATAATTATTATATTAATTATATTTTTTAATATTATATATAATATATATATTAATAATTTCAAAGAAATAATAAAATAAATGGAAAAAAATTTATATTTAAAAAGAATTAAATTATATTTATATTATAAATATTTAATAATAAAATTTCTATTTAAATCTATTCTTTTATAAAAAATATAATTTAAATTATAATATTATATATAATATTTTTTAAATGTAAATTTAATAATAATATTTATATAAATTATTTTATAAATATTATATTTTTTAAAATTATATTAAAAAGTTTTTTTTTATTATTATTAATAATTATTTTAAAGAAAAAGTATTTATTTTTTTTAAAAATAAAAAAGCTTATTATTTTTATATATATTAATTATCCTAGGGAAATTTTTTTAAAAAAATTTAATATAAAAAATTTATAATTATTAATTAAATATATTAAATTATAAATATTAAATATAATATTTTTAATAAATAAGTAATAAAAAAAATTAAAAATAATAAAAATATTAAATGAAAAAATAAAATTATTATTTTCAAAATAATTTAATTTATAAATTTTTATAATTTTATTAATTAAAATAATTATTTAAATTATTTTATAATTTTAAATTATTATATTTTTTTTATTAATATTTTTTTTATTAAAAAAATAATTTAAATTATTTTTAATTTAATTGGAAATTAATTATAATCGATTATTTTAAAAAATTAAAAGCGAAATTTTATTAAAAAATCCTATTTATATATTTTTATATCATATTAACTTTACATTTAATTAGGATTAAACGATAAGGAATTAAAGTTTCTATAATATTTATTTAATTAATTAAATTTAATTAATATAAATTAAAATTTAAAAATTAAAATCATTAAAATCATTAATTTCGTTATTATTTAATTCGATTAATTTATTTAATTGAATTATAATAATTCAAATGCTAAATTTTATATTGAAATAATTATTAAATTGAGCTTTTTTTAACGGTATAAATTGCACCTAAATGTAATTTGAATTAATTGCTATAAATATTAATTTCGAATTCATTATTATATATATTAATTTCGAAAAGAAAAAAATTTATTACAAGCCCAAGCCCATTGCATTTTAAAAATCGTCACATTTAATGTTAATTTAATTTAATTTAATTATTTAATTAAATTATAATAATTCGAATATTAAATTTAATATTAAAATAATCGTTGAATTAAACTTTTTTTAACGATATAAATTACATTTAAATGCGATTTAAATTAATTATTATATATATTAATTTTAAAAGGAAATTATACGTATCGATTTCGAAAAAGTAAAAAATTTCGGGGCGTATATTAAAAATTATTAAATTTAATATCGTTTTAATTTAATTAAATTATAATAATTAAATTATAATAATTTAAATTTTAAATTCAATATTAAAAAAATCATTAAATTAAATTTTTTTTAATAATATAAATTACGTTTAAATGCGATTTAATTTAATTATTATATATATTAATTTCGAATTTATTATTATATGTATCGATTTCGAAAAGGCTTGCCGCGTATATCGAAATTCGTCGAATTCGCTATCGATTTAATTAAATTCATTTATAATAATTAAATTATAATAATTAAAATAATGCGATTTATATTAATAGAATTACTAAATCCAATGTTTTTAATTAATATAAATTACAATAAATTATTAATAAAATTAATTAAATTATCATTGAAAATAACGATTTCGAAAATATATATGCGAAATAAAAATTTATTATAAGCTTAACGCGCATATTAAAATCGTTAATTAAATTAAATTAAATTATAAAAATTAATTTAATTGAATTGAATTATAATAATTAATTTAAATTAATTAATTTATAAAAATTAATTTAATTAAATTAATTTATTTAAATTAAATTATTTAAAATAAATTATTTAAA